>JALPQI010001015.1:0-159921 GCA_025490895.1 Thaumatotibia leucotreta
ATACTGTCTACAGATATTTTTAGAATGTTCGTGTTATTATCAGGATTATTCGGATGGATATTCACCTAAAGTTAGCGAAGTCGTGTTGCTATCTTACTCACACCTCAAACAATGCCGCCCGGGCACGCGCGGCCGAAGCACAAAGAAGGTGCCGACCGAGTTGAGACAAATATTTTTGAATCACATGTATGAAATACGTAGGTAAATTCTATAATCACGCATGAACTAAATTGTTGAATCAAGACGAATGCTATTAACGCCGTAGATATCATTGCAGTAATGTATTTGTCAGACGCCTCATAGCGCCGTTCGTTATTTTATTAGTTTTCAATAATTGACAACCCTGTTTTCGACGGCATGCGGCTTATAAGCGACCTTTCCGCCACGCAATACGGCCCATTTCAGCTGCTCGCGTCGCCTCGCGCGCCGTTTTGTTTGGTAATAATAATTGTGTAGGTACATAAAAAGCCGGCATTTGTGAACATCAAAGCAGTGAAGCTTCTGTACTTTATATATTCTGTGACACCGCGCATATGTCGACGCAACATCTTTGACAAATGCTTATAGAATATAGCCAATCAAAACTTTGATGGACTAATCACAACTATTTTTAAATGGCGGTTTAAGTTTTTATAGGTTGACATTGAAATTCATTACCGTGACGCATTGAAGAGGTGGTGACACTTGTCAACTAAAATTCAGGACCGTTTTTGAAAGGCAATTTAATACGGCGTGCGGCTTCCATGTTTTATTTGTTCGTAGATCCAAAAGTTATTGCATCTCTCACGGGATTCGTAAGGCTGCCACCGAAATCACGGCGGTTGAAACGCTCGGAGAAATGCCCTGCAGTGTTATTCCCTAAAGAAACCGCCTTGCTAACAGCGCTGTGGCAGCGCTGCGGCAGCGCTGCGGCAGCGTCCAGCCTAAAAATGGTATTCACTAATGCATTTTAAACGACACTAGCGCTCGGCGACGAATGCGGCGTGAGCTGGAACTACACTGCGTCGAGAGTTATCGCCTACAGTTCGATGACGAGCTGTTCTATGTTAGTGAATACTGTTTTTCGCAGCGCTGCGCTCTACGTTGAAGTGAAGGCTGTCTCGTCGTCGAGCTCGTTGACGAACGCAGCGTCGAATGTGTGAATAAGAAAATAGCATAGCTGCCAGGCTCACCATATCAAGTAGCAGCACGTGAAGCCCAGGTGCTGCCTGCTGGGGCACAGATTCGGCAGCTGCGACACATTCTCCGGGTCGCACTCGCTGGTCGGTCGGCATAAACCCCCTTGTCTCACGCACGGCTCTTCGTTGCTTTCTGTCGAGACAATATTTGAAATATTAGCAGGTGCATTCCACGAAAGGTCCACCACTGTCCCGTACGAACACGGTTTTTCTCAAAATTATGGGTTTATCGAAGTTGTCTTTCTTGACCAGAGAAGTCGGAAGTTGCTCAAAAATATATATAATAACTAATAACTCGGGAGAAAACTCAAATTATCGGAATATAACATGCGTTTGTACGGGACAGCCCATGGAATACTCCAGCAGTATTTATACTGAGTTGCCATGGGTTTTTCATAAGCTTTTATACTGTACATTTGCTATCAGATATATCGGAGCGGAGAACGGGCTCAAAAATATTTGAACGTGCACTATAACGGCATGGCGATAGAGGCCTGCTCATGCTCAGATATATCTGAGCACCCTGGCCACTGCATTATATCTGATGTCGACTGTAATTAGTAATACAAGTAGAAGTATTTTTTAGCACAAAAGTAAACAAAGTAATTAGTAAAGCATTTGACGTCTTTGATATATATCGTGAAAGACGTAAGCAGATATAATTATTTTTACGTTGATACATACAGCGTGTTTTTCTTCATATGCTATAACTTTAAGGGAAGCTTTTTTAAGTCAAATATAATTAATTTCTCTAAGAAACTAGTGTTTTAACTCTTACTGTTATTGAATTATTGAAAAAATAAGTTTAATGACTGAACAAGTGTATTGCAACCTTTATTACATTCTAATGTTACTTGTTACTTATTTTGACATGTGCCATCAGTCACCTGAGATTAACTTTTATTTTATTCTTAAGGTTCTCTCACACTTTAATTTATTATGTACGAAAACAAAAAAAAATATATCGAATTTTCCAAAAACCGTTATACCAGACAATTTCTATTAATGGCCCAAGTAACCTGTCTAATTTAACGCAAATCGAAACGAACACCCTGTATAATACTAAATTTCAATAATTTTAACTAAAAATGTACATATGCGAACTCAAGGTTTTTAAGGGTTTAGTTACAATCTTTTGAGAAATAGGTCCCATGTCGTGTTAAAAGTTCATTACGATTTACGTTTGAGTTTTTTTTTACATTGACTCATTGTTGTTATCCAGTTCGGGATAATCAAAGTCCAATGTTAATCCGTTTGAGGGTTTATGTTCAGTGCGTAATGGCTAGGATTTTATTTCTCACGAAATAATATTTATTTGTGTGGGCCGGCCTTATGCTCTATACAATATTATAGTTATTTTTAACTGTATAAATAATAATGTAAGAGCGGCCGTACACCTGTGACTTCTTACGTAAGTTTTAGGGACCGAGCTATGCTAAGGAATGAGAGGTGAATATCACTATCTCATTCCTTCGACTCTACAACTTACGTAAGAACCTAAGAACTTACAGGTGTAATCCCAGCCTAGAAGTATAGGGCTATAAATAAGATAGCTGTTGAGAGTAGTAAAAAAAAACTTCAAAATAAATATTAGGAAACATCGTTAATGTATTTTACGTTTTTTTGTCACCACTCTCAACAGTTATCTTATTCTAATTGACTCATTAGAATAAGATAGCATAGTTGTTTCAAAAATTAAAAATAAATTAATCGTTTGTAGTTAAGGTAGTAGTATACATGCACGTTTAATGAAGTAATAGTGTTTAATTACTTAAGTAATAAAAAGCGACCTTAAAATAGACTACAAATAAACTAGTATTTAATGGCATTATAGCTCTATAGCAAAAAATTATACTCGTCTTATACAAGAATTTAATAAAAACGGCAATGGCTTATTGTACTTGACATTAGTATTAGTCCTTTGTATTTTTTACGGTGAAATGTCATGATGTTCTGTCACTTGTCAAAAGTCGGTTACTTCCGGTACTTTGTAGTCCTAGGAATACTAAATAGTTACGTTATGATATGAAATGCCATTACCTACATATCAATCATATCATCGTATCCAGTTCAGTCATCGAACCAGGCACATGATACTTCCGGGTCCAATTTGATGTAAGTTTGAGAAAAATATGTCTGCCTTTTAAGTTATTATTGAGACAATGCATCGAATAAATGTTTCCGTAATTGGAAATGTTCTCATTGCAAGTTCTTAGTAAGTATTTAATTGTTTTTCTTAAGGTGCGTTCAGACCAAAAGAGCATTCGCTGTTCTAACCTCCCACTCTACGAAATTCGATCGTTACACAAAACGTGATTGGTTGATTTCGTAGAGCGGGGGATAGTACAGCGAATGCTCTTTTGGTCTGAACGCACATTGTATTACCAATTCCTTAAGCTCAATATCTATGGCATTTTATGACGATAGGTTCTTACAGTCACCTAGGGGCTACCACGATCTATTTATGCGAGTTAGGACCCAATCTGTAAATAGCGATTTCTCAGTTCTATAGAATATCTGTCAAGAACTGTGCATCAACCTAAACTAATTCGCATTAAGAGATCATGATAACCCCCCAGTGTGTAGGTATATCAAACGTCAAATCTCGACATCAAATGTTGAGATCAATCCATGATATGAATGTTAATGTGATAAAAACCTCGAATTTGATATCCTCCAGCTAAACGCTAAACTAAAAGCTCTTCAGTGACACCTACGTCACGAGCAACTGTATCGAAACGAAACAAATATTTTATGACCTTTTCTGTTGGTTCCTTTGACGTAGGTAAACTATAATTATGAATGCTAAGCGGTATAGGTACTTATATAATCTTGCATCTAAATAAAGTACCACTCACGAGTACATAACAGTCACGTCTAAATGTATACATTACAGAAAGTATGTCCATGGCACAAGGATCAAAATCGTTAATACATTTTCGGAGCCTACCGTACATATTCCATTCGCAAAACATAGCCAAGCCTTTGTACTTATAAGTATCTATTGAATATTTCTCAATGTAAGGTATCTCAATATAATAACTCACCATAAAGATACAAATTTGCTGGATTAGCAACAGGTGTCGCCGTCACAGTCACCAGAAGAGCACAAAGCACTAGCGCTTTCAGGTACATATTTGATAAGTATTTTAGAATTAGTTCAATTAATATTGTGTACGATGTGGCACTACTTCGCGAGTTCTTGTAAGATTCGACCGGAGCGGCGGGGAGCGATGCTTAAATACCAGCCAATTGATAAACGAATTGACCGGGCACGCGTATTTGTACCGACCACAAAACAAAAACAGTATCACGTAATGCTTAATTGGAAAACCCTGCATGTTCTCCCGCTCACGGAATTTTATCTGTCAGTGGAAAAACTGGACGTTATTTGGCAGTCAGGCATGGTGAACTATGGACTATGGACCCATCCATATAGGATTTCGACCGATGCAATTGAGATATAGATTTAGTTGCAAAACTCATCATCTTAATTAATCCACGAAAAGTAAACATAATTTTAAACTTTTCTTGTTAGTCGTAACAAAATATTGAAATACTATAAGATCTATTATAAAGTCTCGATTTTACCGAAGATTTTATTCGAAGAATAACGCTTACTCTCAAATTACTTTGAAGTTTTGACATTACAATCCAAGAGTAGGTAGTAAGCGTTAAAATTCTTCGAATAAAAGTTTAGTGAAATCGAGCCTAAGCAATTTCCACAATCCAAACGTGTTTGTTTGTTAAAAATTATGGAAAAGTCTTTCTAAAATTTTTTTTAATATTATTTAAATCAAAGCAGCGTCCTCAGCTCTCTTACCGCCACGCTAGGCAAGAGGATTTGCGATCGCAATCGCTGCTGGCCGTCAACAATTCTCGATAAATCAATGGTTAGTGCAATTTAATTAAAAGCATATCTATAGGGAAACAGCAGCAGTCATGAACAAGGATATAAAATAAATGATGCACTAAAGTATATGTACTGGTGCCACTATTGTTACGGGTGAAACTAATAGATAATACATATCAGTAAAATCTAAAAAAAATGTAAACAGACCTAAAAACTTGCATTATTCCTTAATTACGCACTTTTTGAACACAATCTTGGTTTTATTACCAACTTAAAACCTTAAAACCTTGAGTTCACATACGTACGTGTTTAGTTAAAAGTATGGATATTTATTAGTTTCAACGAAAAATATATCTCACAGAATGTGTCTCACGATATGTGACTAAGACTTTGAGGACTTTACTAAATCCTCAAAGATCTAAGACGTCAAATGCTATGAAAAGTCAGCCATGTTTGTATGTTTAAATTACTTTTACATTGACGAATGGTATACGCGTCTAATAAAATATACAAATCGTTTGATGCGCGTAATAATTAGTTACCCTTGCCCTCGCGCCCCGTCAAGGACACGAATCGTACGGCTGGCAAATTTTTAAACAGCGATAAAAGAATCGCTAACGCGTGTAAACAAATACACATAATAGTTATATTATAGGTGCGCTGATTTAACTGCAAAATAATGTACCTACTATGTAAGCTTACTGTTGTTTAGAGACATGACGTAATTAATAGTACATTACTGCACAAGCCGGGAAACCAAACATTTCAGGCTGCGTAGGTATACATAGAGATACAAAGTCAGCTAAGTTTGTATAGTGCTTTCTCAAACTTGCGATGAAATAATATAATCGGAAGTTAATTTCACAGTATAGGTGAACAACTTAAGAAAGTCACCTATTGTATGTGTGTGACGTGTTCGAATAGGAGTTTATTTTGTTTGTGTTACTAATTTTAAATTTGTGTTCTTTATTCGAATACGTCACTCACTAATACAACAGTAACAAATTACAAAAACTTTCTGTTTACCACCTACGCATATATATGTGTAGGTATATATATTTTATTAGTTTCAAGTAATATTTTACCCGGTAAAATTGATATTAGTATTTATTTAAGGTGAAAGGCCGTAATATTCCGTCACTTCACTTGTTTAGTTTAATTCCGGCACTTCCTACTACGGGACTATATGAAGGGTCCACGGAAAAAACATCTTATTCACACCTTATTCTGTTAAAAGTAAGGTGGTTTTTCCTTCTGTAATTGACTATACCTGAAAACCTATTTAGATTCCAATACTTGTCAAAAAGTATTGCCATCAAAATGAAATATTAGGTGGTTCGGTAAATTTTCACTTCTGTAAATGTTACAGAAGTGCTTATTTTATCTATATTGTTAAAAGACAAGGATGCCTTTCGCTTATGACTGACGCTGAAGCGCTAGCGATTGGCAACTTGTCTAAGCACCAAGGTACAAATCTTCTTCTTAATTAAAAAATCTTATTTAAATACTTGTCGCAAAAAAAGACATTTAATTTAATTGTTTTATCGGAGAAAAGTTTAAATTACAATGGCAATAACTCAGGATTTAACAACATTTGGTACCAATTAATAGTTTCTTAATGTGTGATAACATTTTTTTAGGAAAACTGATTAGGTCTTCAAAAGATTGTTTTTTTTTTACTGAAACGTTACAAATGTTACAATGACGATAATCACTGTCACATTTCGCCATCTTTGGTAAATTTTTTTTGACGTATGTTGGAATCCGATTCAGTTTTTAAGTTTAGTATATTGTAAGCTATCCATGTGCAACACATAAACCTAGACGGGACTTACCTATGGAAGGCTAAATGGTGTAAAATGGGAGAAGCCTATGTCCTGCAGTAGACAAGTATAGGCTGATAATGATGTCGGAAGTGATGTGATATCCTAAGAATTTATGTCTGGTAATTCACAGCTTTAAGAATAATCTAAACGCGGACGGAGACAACAGCAATAGCTAGTAGCTTTGTCGACAGTAGGTATCAAACCGAGAAGTGTAACGCGATCAATACATTAAAAACATACGAGTATCTTAAATTTAGGTTGACATTTATCACGATTTACACAATAACGAGTTGTATTAATTTATTAACATCGCTGTGTACCTACCGACGGTTGGTTATTTCTGAAATGTCAAAATGGTAATGATGACGTGACATTTCGCCATCTTTGGTAGTTTTTTTGACGTGTATTGGAATTTAAATACGTTATAGATTATAGACATGTTCTTTCCGTGGACCCTTCAAATGGACCAATAGCCCTAGGACTACTAAGTAGTTCATCGAACCAACGACAGCTCTTCTTGTGAACATTTGCAAGTTTGAGAAAAAAATGTCATATCTAGTATGAGCTTTTATCGCCAACTGTACTTTCTCTACGAATGTATTACTACGCATCAATACGAGTCTAAAGAGCCCGTGTAATTTCATAGCGGAGTTCCCTTGGCCACCTTCTTGCTCTATCATCAGACCAGCTCCGTGTTATCACACCGAAATGGAATCTTACCAGTAGCCGTACCATTCGTTGGCAAGTATTGGGTTTTTCCTTTGGGTTTTTCTCGAGACTTCAAAAGCAAAAGCATATCGCGCTTATTTGTTGAAGCGAAGACGATGGCTGTTTTAACGGATCCAAAAAACATATTCGCAACCCTTATTACAATAATTACCAATCATTTTTTTGGTCGTAATATTCAGCTAAGCTGAACTTCAGCTGAACACATTTTGTGGGTACAAAATGGAAAAAATATAGGCACTTGTTATATTTTCTTTCGCATAACATTTAACATTTCAGGAACTAATTTCTTCCGTATATGTGGCTTAATTATTAGTACATTGCCTATCACATTGTATTTATAAAGTTTCATGACGATAATTATGTAGATGACATGACGATAAATATGTGATATTAAAATAAGAATGTATAGTTACCAATTTCAAGAATGAACTTTTGACAGTTATAGATTAATTTTTATTAATATGAGAGCAAAGACCATTTTTCCGATGGTCTAAACGTCATATATACACCTAAGGCTCATTTCTAAGCTATCAAAAGTTCATTCAAATCTGCAACTATAACTACGCCTGTATGGAGAATTAAGCTTGCTATCGACTCTTAACTGTGTTGTCTATTATGCCTACCGTACCTAGTCAAAGACTCGTGTTCAAATATTTTAGCGCTTTCAATATACCCTAGCACTACCGATCATTAAAATAGATTAAACTGTTTTGGAGTCCTGGTTCCTAGGAATTAGAATGACGCAATCATATCGACCTTCTGTGTTACGGCAGTGCGTCTCAATTATTTTCATGTGTGTTCATGACCTTGGTACAATTTGTTTATCGCGGCTGCCTGACCCCTCGACCCGGCTCATGTGACGACTATTTTATATATGAAGTAATCGTGATCGGAACATTATTCCAAGAATGCTGTATTTTTCTCGAAAACTAATGTATTAAATGAAAATATACAGCTTGTATATTGGACGTAACCGTTTAAGGAAAACCGTTGGAATAATTAAACGGATATTTAAACAAATTTCAGGTATTTTATTTACGATATATCTACCCGGGTTGATAATCGCTTTGTCGGCCACAGTAGCCTAGTTGGTTGGTAGTGACCCCCTGCAAAGTTGGATGTCCGGGTTCGAATCAAGACGAGAACATCTCTTTATGCATTTATCAGTTAGTATCACACAAAAAAATCCTCATTATTAGATTGAGCTATTCAGGGAAAAATAACTTCTACTTGTATAAAACAACAAGTTAGACTTGCCAGCCTCTGTAGCCTAGTTGGTAGTGACCCTGCCTACGAAGCTGGAGGTTCCGGGTTCGAATCCCGGCGAGAGCATTCTTTGTGTATTTATTTATCACAAATGTTTGTTCCTTGGTCGTGGCTGTGTATGTATCTAAGTATTTATACGTATCTATCTATTATATGTATCGTCGCCTGGTACCCACATCACAAGCCTTAATTGAGCTTACCGTGGGACTAGGTTGATTTGTGTAAGATGTCCTAAGATATTTATTTATTTATACAGAGTCGTACAGTTAACAAAAAAGTTTTTTCCCCTCACTAGCTCGTAAAGTGCTCGTTTATCCTTTAATACGAACGTGTAAAAACGCATATTATTCACTTGTGTGGCAAAGTAATGACTTTGGTTTTGGAATAACAAAACGTAAAATACTCATGGAAATTGTTCCATATTAATGATAATTAAATAATTTGTTTGAGAATTTAGTGTAAAATACAAACCTTTATATAATATGATGATTTTAACATATAAATCCTAAAATTCCATAAGTAACAATTGTTTTAGTGCATGATGATAAGATGACTAGATGCAATCACAAAACGCAGAAAATGTCAACGTCAACATTGTCAAAGAATATTATCTATATATATAAACGGCAATGTCCTGACTGACTGACTGACTGACTGACTGACTTAAATCAACGCACAGCCCAACCCCCTGGTCCTAGAGAGTTCAAACTTGGCATTTAGATTCTTTATAATGTCTAGAGGCGAACTAAGAACGGATTTTTGAAAATTCCTCTCTTAAAGGGGTTAAATGGGGGGTTAAAGTTTGTATGGGGAAACAAGATTAGTTGGGCTATTTTATTCGAAACTTCACAGGAATGTTTTTAATAATAAATAAGTAAAAACGTGTTTCAGGTTTTTTGAAAATTCATTCCCTATGGGGGTTAAATGGAGGGTTAAAGTTTGTATGGGGAAATAAGATTAGTTGGGCTATTTTAATCGAAACTTCGCATGAATGTTTTTAACAATAAATAAGTAAACACGTGTTTCAGGTTTTTTGAAAATTCATTCCCTATGGGGGTTAAATGGAGGGTTAAAGTTTGTATGGGGAAATAAGATTAGTTTGGCTATTTTATTCGAAACTTCACATGAATGTTTTTAACAATAAATAAGTAAACACGTGTTACAGGTTTTTTTGAAAATTCATTCCCTATTGGGGTTAAATGGAGGGTTATAGTTTGTATGGGGAAATAAGATTATTAGGGCTATTTTATTCGAAACTTCACAGGAATGTTTTTAATAATAAATAAGTAAACATGTGTTTCAGGTTTTTTGAAAATTCATTCCCTATGGGGGTTAAAAGGAGGGTTAAAGTTTGTATGGGGAAATAAGATTAGCTGGGCTATTTTATTCGAAACTTCACACGAATGTTTTTAACAATAAATATTTAAGTAAACACGTGTTTCAGGTTTTTTGAATATTCATTCCCTATGGGGGTTAAAGTTTGTATGGGGAAATAAGATTAGTTGGGCTATTTTATTCGAAACTTCACATGAATGTTTTTAACAATAAATAAGTAAACACGTGTTTCAGGTTTTTTGAAAATTCATTCCCAAAATTGATGTTTATGGATGTGGGTAAATGGAAGGTTAAAGTTTGTAAGGAGGAACCAGATTCGTTGGGCTTTTTAATTCAAAACGTCATAGAAGTGTTGTTGCCAATGAAGAAGTAGGTACTTGTCTACATACCTCTACCATGTTATATAGTACGAGTATTTTACCTCGAGTACCTACTTGTATAAAAAAAATACTCCTAAGGGGGTAAAAATGGGGTTGAACGTTTGTATGAAAAAAAGTTTAGTTTTAGATTAAGAAATTGCATATTGCGTAAACTAATTTAGAATAAAAATCTAAGAAAAGTAATTCCAGGATTTTTCAAAATTCACCTCCTATAGAGTTGAAATGGGGCTCCAAAGTTTGTATGGTGAAACAAGATTAGTTGGACTATTTTATCCGAAATTTCACAGGAGTATTCTGTAAATTAAATGAGAACATAAATAATTAATCTTTATTTATTTTCGAAAAACAAACAAAGGTTAATTATTTACGTTTACTTCTGGTTCTAGAGATTCCAAATTTAGCACGTAGGTTCCTTTAAGGGTGTAGGGGTGGTTTAAAAAAAATTTAATCAAAATCCACACCCTATGGAGTGCAATGATGGGGGTCCAGAGTTTGTATGGGAAAACTTGATTATTTAAACCATTTTATCCAAAACTTTACAGGAGTATTCCTAAACATAAAAAGATAAAGATGTGTTTTAGGTTTTTGAGAATTCAACCTCTGAAAGGGGTGAAATGGTTAAACAGTAAAAAAACATCATGGATATCGTTTCTCTGGTTTATCGAGTCACTGTGGTGGGAGTCCTGATTGACTGGACTCATCACCGGTTAAATGTTTTGGCTTGACTATTCTACCATAAGAGAAAAGGACGAAGCCTGTGGCGGATTACATTATTGTTTTGTAGGAGGGTGAATATCTGAGAATTTCAACCGCCTCATTTTGGTGGCATCATTTTAGCCGAAATTTCTAAACGTCTCAATGTTACACTTCGCCATTTGTATAAGATATCGTGCCTCCTTAAAATGACAAAGTAGCACATTGTAACGAATAGAAACTTCGACAAAAATGATGCTACCAAAATTAGGCGGTTGAAACGCTTAGATATTCACCCAGGAAATGACGATGCCTGCGTTGCTAATTTTATTTCGTGTAGTTTATTTGCAATTAAGTATTTAATTATGTCATACTAATATGCTGTTCAATGAAACAGACTCCAGACAGAATGTAATAAGGTAAGATTCTACTTCGGTTTAGGAAAGGTAAGAACTGCGATCTCACACAGAAACGAACGGCTATCAAAGTAGGTTTTGGGTTAGGTTAGAACTGCGACCCCACATAGAAACGAACGACTATCAAAGGAGGTTCAGGTTAGGTTTTTACATTTTTTTTTCATAGAAGTCCAAAATCTACGCGTGCGAAGCCGCGGGCAAAAGCTAGTAGGTTATAATCTTTATTTACCGACTCGAACACGCATAAAAATAGTAAACTAAACAACTTTCAGGGTGTTCTGTTATAATTTTGTAAAAATAATGAATGTGAATGATTTAATAATGCATTGGCGTTGGTGTGCAACTACAGGAATGTGTTAAAATCGTGCTGCGTTTACTTTTTCGTGCTAAGTTTACTGCGACAAAATCTTGCATTAAATACATGATGCATTTGGAAAATTATTATCACTAACCCGATGATGATTGTAATGTGAACAAATAATTACCTTTTTTGAGTTTCCTCGCTATAGTGAGGGGAAAAGTTTTGTGTTACACGCGGGTGCAAATGTATTTTACTTCTCGTATGTTAAAATACTCGCTGCGCTCAGGATTCTATTTTAGAACCACTCGCTTCGCTCGTGGTTCAACTATAGAATCTATTCGCTTGCTCGTGTTTCAATTTCATACTCGCGGGTAAAATACAACTTTGCACCCTTGTATAACAAATAACTATTTCCTCTTTTCAACTTTATTACCACCGAATAGAGTCGGAAAGTGGTAAACCACTTTTTTTGTTTACTAACTGTGAGATTTTAGAAAATTTGGTATTTGAAAAATCGATTGATGTCGCTTTGCACGGCCTAGAGCTCCGATACACCTAAAACAGTAGACAACTGCGGTTTCGCCTGATAATTCCTACAAAAACATGATATCTTAGTCCCCTGTTGCCTCCTCCAAAAATAGACTAATAAAATAACATTTATGAATAAATTATTTGAAAAAGGTATGTCCGTAGGTATGCCCATGTCGGGTCGGTATGTTGCCTTTTTTTGACAATAGAGTGCTCGTGAAAGATTTTAATGCTGGATTCCTGACCATATTTAGAGTCTTTAATGTTATATAAAATTTCCTGGATTCGGCTTGATTTCAGAGATAGTCAACCTTTTTTCGAAATAAGTTTTTTGACGTAACTCGCCATTTAACTTCTTTTTTATTACAATGCTACCACAATGTGTTCTAATATTACCACACCTTTTGCCTGACCATCTAAAAATACGAATAAACTAGACAAAATAACCTGTGCCTAAAAAACAATTGAAATATATAATTTAAACAATTTTTTTGTTATGATAAAAAGTACTGGAAATTTTAAAAAGTATTCAAAAATACTAAAAAAACAGAAAAAAAATCTTTTTTTGGTGGATTTGACATTAGGTCTCATAATATTTTTTGTTTATTTTGATGTCTAGAATGCCTAATTAAAATCTTTCGGAATGCTCGCGAGCACCCTGTATGAAATTGAATATTTGTTTTATAGAGTTTTCTTTATCCGTATTTTCAATTGTGTAGAACACCAAGTAAAAATTAAATACACGTCCCATATAATATAATATATTTACCTGATTCTTTACTTTGCAACGAAATTTAATCCTTAATAGTCCTCAAGACTTTTTACGACATTATGAAGTGAAGTGCACTGCATATGTAAATAAAAAATTTCTTACAGCCGAAATTAAGTAAAAGTAGACAGTGTACCTACAGAGGTACCTATTAAAGATTACCTCGGCGGAGAAAAGCCCCCGTTTGCAGTGGATGACCTTCGACCCTTACTGGATAATAATATTATTGCTATTAAGCTTTCGTGCAAATAATAATGACATTTCAGTTTTAAGAAATATCCGTAATCTATTGTTTGTTTTAATGGTAAGAGTGGATAAAATAGCACATGGATTTAGCAGTATTCAATGACGTAGATCGGAAATTAAACACATTTTGAATTCAAAGTTTGTTTATATTGTTCGAAACTTCGATACTAATTTAGGTACGAATGTAATCACAGGTACTTGGTATGACATCAGCTCAGCAGTATTTTTATGATTCTTAAAATTTTGAAACATTGCTCTAGGCATGTTTTATTTTTTGGACTTATCGTTTTATTTTTTAAATCGTTTCATATTAATGAATCGCTGTGGTTTTTAATAGATGTATATACCTATGTATAAAACAAATTAAATACTCAAATAAAGGAAAACGCAATAAAACTATTTTCCGGAAAGATACCTACCTAGGTAGGTACTGGTTATTTAGCGGCGGAGCACTGTAGTAGAGTAGAGCTATCTTTTCCTTCGATAGCTAGATTAGTCGAGTCTAATGGATCAAACATTATAAAATCCCTTTTCAGACCTTACTCTTATTTTTCCACAAGTATTCTATATTGACCGTTATTGGGGATTTTATTTTGATGCGACTAAACCAGCGTATGGTAGCAGTCAAATTCCATTGATAACGAGCACTTAGTTAATCATTCCCGTTTTTATCTACCTTGTTATGACTGCCTTCCGCTGGAAATGGGTATTTAGGCCAGTTACATCGAATTTTTCGAACTGGGATCACGTACTTATTGTACAGAACTATTCGGTCTATAATGTAATGCATGTAATGCAACACACTCGGGGAAGTATACTCTTTGACTGATAATAGGCATGATGACTGGCAAGTCAAATCAGCATCTTTTTTCGAACTGTCAAAACGATCACCACTATGGAATTTATGAAATACTCAAAAGTGACATCACATTTAACCCTTAAATGCATGACTTTTTCTTTTCGTTCCAAAAACAAAATGTGCATACCTAATAGCGCCGCAAGCACGAGAAAAATAAATCTGTGCACATATTTTGGGTGGAATTTGTACTACTAATCAAAATTTCGATACATCATACATTATACATTTTTTCAAAATCGTGCATGAATAAACATGCAAATAATACTTTTAGTTTCAAAAGTATATTAAATTCAGTAATTGTAAAATCGTTGTGCTTATAAACACATGTAAGTTTTTTAAATACAGATACGCCCACGAATCAGTAATAAGTTTGAAAGTTCATTAAATTTCCTTGCAAAATTAACCTTAAGAACATAATATACATATCTAGTTTTCAAACACCAACTAAGTTTTGGTTATGTACGATACATCAAACACCATGCATTTAAGGTTTAAGTACTGGCTAATGACCTCTTTTCAATTTATTGAATAGAAGTTCTATACAAAAATACTGCAATCTACATCTTAGTAATAATAATTTCTTCGTATATTATGTCGTGCATACTGTTAAATAATTTATTTTTCCCCACACTAGCTCGGAAACACCTACTTCCCTCACTAATTTCAGTGAGGGAAGTTGCATTTTAATCACTTGTGAGGGAAGTAAATTGACAGATGAACCGTGTAGGTAACGTTCAAAACCACGGAACGTCAAACGCTGGTATGGCTATGATTCGCTGATAATTTTTTAGGGACACCATGAAAATTTTATCATACACCAGATTAATTCATTTATTCAAGATAATAAATTAGATTTTTAGTATTTCATACAAACCAATCGCAAAATCCTATCATATTGGACAAAAACCAGATAGTATACTTTTACTTTCAGAACGCAACCCGCTAACACTGACGTCTTGTACGTCAATGTTGCCAACTTATAAAAAAATACTAGAATGTACAGTTTTGTAAGGAAAGTTTTCTATGTAATATCTTACCAAAAAGTAGACAATTTAAGTTTACATCACACAATTTTTTAAATGATTTATGTTTTAGCTGCCGGACACAGATTTTATACTTCTACCAAATTAAGAGTTCCGCCTGTTTTCTGGCTAAATACAAAAAAAAAATATTTTGTTATTGTAGGTAGTACTAGAACTACTCTAAGTTATTTAATAAAGACTGATTTGTTGCATTGAATGTTTTTTTTACACGTTCGTAGCTGCTTCCTCGCTTTAGTGTGGGGAAAAATGTTGTGTTACACATGAGAGCAAAGTTTGTTTAATTATCGTGCCTTGAAACCCTCGCAACGCTCGAGATTCCATTTTAAAACACTCGCTTCGCTCGTGGTTCAACTATGGAATCTCTCGCTAGCTCGGGTCTCAATATTGGCACGATGATTAAACAACCACTTTCCTCCCTTGTACAACAAATAACTATTTCAACACACTTGCTCGTAACGTAGGTATTTTTGAACCGCTATTAAGCTCATAATCCAAGATATTAAATACGCGTGCTTTTTCATTACGTTATTGTTCTAGTGCGGTAATAACATAACCCGACAACCCGACCAAGTATGTTTGCAAGCAATTGCAAGTATTATGTCATGTAAATGAAGCATTCGAATTTAGTCAGGTTATGTTTATTTTTTAAATTGACCAAAGAGTTGACATGTGGCAGAAATAGCGGAATCCAGAATATTATTAAAAATACATTTTTGTAAATTATTATTATTAATAATTATTATATTGAGCCTGTAGTGTCCCACTGCTGGGCAAAGGCCTCCCCCCACTTTTTCCAATTTTCCCTGTCCTGAGCAATTTCTGGCCATCCTGATAAAAAGGAATCCAGTTCGTCTCGCCATCGCCAACGTGGTTTACCAGGTCCCCGTTTTGAGCTGGGCTGCCATTCAGTGGCTATCTTGGCCCACAGCTCATTCGGCATTCGGCAGATATGACCAGCCCAGTCCCACTTCAACTTGGCCGCCTTCCGAGTTACATCGACTATTTGGGTCTTGGAGCGCAGCGTGGTGTTCCGGACTCGATCCACTAACTTGATACCCAATATGCTGCGCTCCATAGCTCGCTGTCAAACCCCGAGTTTAGACTTCTGTGACAAAGTCAAAGACCAAGCCTGTGCACCGTAGGTGAGAATTGGCAGTATGCACATGTCCAAGAGCCTCCGTTTAAGGGAAAGATGGAGGTCAACCTTCATAAGATGTTTCAAGGACCAATAGCTCCTCCGTCTCCTGTCGCGCCTGGAAGGAGACTTGTTGGCCCAAGTAAAGGTACTCATCGACATATGCAATAGGTTCGCCGTTTATCTCTATCCTACGTGTGGTGCTATTAGTCATAAGCTTGGTTTTTGACATGTTCATCTTCAGTCCCACCTCGAGGCTAGCGCAGCTTAGATCTTGAATCATATTTTGTAACTCGGAAGCAGTTGAGGAAAATAGGACAATGTCGTCGGCGAATCTAAGATATGTTAATCTTCTTTCTCCGACAACAAGGCCCCGATCTTCCCAACTCGGCGCAAGTTTCCGGAAGAAGTGTTCCAGAGTGCTGGTGAAGAGCATCGGCGATAACGGATCTCCTTGTTTGACTCCTTTTTGAATATCAAAGGATGGGTCAGAGGATTGAAGTTTAATTGCGGCTGTGCTATTTTGATAAATTTAAATATTTTATATATTTATTTTTGTAAATAAATAAATAAACTTTAAATATTTTATTTATTTATTTTTGTAAATAAATTAATAAAATATTTAAATTGTGCATCCAAATTATCAAGTAATTATATTAAATGTAAAGTTATCGTATTTTTATTTTATGGTAATCGTTAATGATTCGCAGTTTTTTTATATTGGCTGTTTGTCGATAGGATTGCTGCCTTACAAAGCGCTCGTTTAAAAAATCCTTAGGTACCTATGCGCGCGCCGTTTTAAAGTTGCTATTGTATTTGTTATTCGGAGTCTGCGTTCGGAGTGGAGTGAATTTCAAATGTTTTCCCCACACTAGCTCGGAAACACCTACTTCCCTCACTAATTTCAGTGAGGGAAGTTGCATTTTAATCACTTGTGAGGGAAGTAAATTGACAGATGAACCGTGTAGGTAACGTTCAAAACCACGGAACGTCAAACGCTGGTATGGCTATGATTCGCTGATAATTTTTTAGGGACACCATGAAAATTTTATCATACACCAGATTAATTCATTTATTCAAGATAATAAATTAGATTTTTAGTATTTCATACAAACCAATCGCAAAATCCTATCATATTCGACAAAAACCAGATAGTATACTTTTACTTTCAGAACGCAACCCGCTAACACTGACGTCTTGTACGTCAATGTTGCCAACTTATAAAAAAATACTAGAATGTACAGTTTTGTAAGGAAAGTTTTCTATGTAATATCTTACCAAAAAGTAGACAATTTAAGTTTACATCACACAATTTTTTAAATGATTTATGTTTTAGCTGCCGGACACAGATTTTATACTTCTACCAAATTAAGAGTTCCGCCTGTTTTCTGGCTAAATACAAAAAAAAATATTTTGTTATTGTAGGTAGTACTAGAACTACTCTAAGTTATTTAATAAAGACTGATTTGTTGCATTGAATGTTTTTTTTACACGTTCGTAGCTGCTTCCTCGCTTTAGTGTGGGGAAAAATGTTGTGTTACACATGAGAGCAAAGTTTGTTTAATTATCGTGCCTTGAAACCCTCGCAACGCTCGAGATTCCATTTTAAAACACTCGCTTCGCTCGTGGTTCAACTATGGAATCTCTCGCTAGCTCGGGTCTCAATATTGGCACGATGATTAAACAACCACTTTCCTCCCTTGTACAACAAATAACTATTGTTGCGTTTATTTTGTTTTTGATGTGTTTACTGTTATTACTTTTATGTGAATTGTGAACTTCAAGTAATGAACAAGAAAAAAATATAAAGGTTAAACGTAACTTTAGGATAGTACCTAAGTAAGAGGTAATTATATTTAAATATATATAATATAACTAAGTATAACCTAGCAACAAAATTTAGTAAAAGTGTTACTAAAAGTCGGTTATTCCTCACAAGTGTGTTGAAAAACGTCGTATGAAACTCGTGTGCATTCACTTATCAACTTAGCACACTTGTATCATAATACTATCAACCATAGAGTATATTGAATAATATTGTAATGGTGAAAATACCGTGCTATTAACTACAGTCAATTCCAAAACTAGAGATGAAAAGATGATAACTAACTTCATGGTTAATAGCGGCGGCGGCAGAGCACTGTAGTAGAGCTGCCTGAGATTGGTGCAATCCACGAAAAAGTCTACTTTGTCGGAAACGTGACGGCTATGACAGCTACCTTAGAAATATACGAAAAGTGCGAGATTTCTGTACACCAATATTCCTTACTTTCTTAAAAAGCGTCACGTACCCGACATTCTCGTAGAATGCACCGATTTCCCTTTTTGTTCTATCCTCGTGCGGCCCTATGTCATATATATATTACATAACATTTTGACTTTATAGATATAGTGTCAAAGTTAAAATTCGGCTGAAGTAAGTGACGTCACCAGGCCTCAGGAGGCTATACCCGACCAACGAAACTCCTATTAGAACGAACTTAGCGTAACCAAAAAGAATATAAACACCACGGTTTATTACAAAGAGAATAATAATTGTTTATGCTGTCAAACTACCGACGACATTGACATTAATCATACGCCGTGTCACATTATTATGTTTTGGATTTCCAAAACACTATCGACATACAAAAATGTAATTTATACTAATATTTTTTGTACTAAAGTAAAGATAAAACAAAATCATGATTATCATATTATTAAACAAGTCGTTTCAATAACGTGCACTTCAGAAGACGGCTTATTGACTACAGCTTTTTGAGACTGAGAGTTCGGTCTAGCAAAGTCAGGTAATACTGGTTATTTATTTTTTATTTTATATGGTTCTTGTACCTATGTAGGTAAAAAGGAACCGCACCTAGTAGTTACAACGTAGGTCTGTAATGTAGTAGGAAAGGTACTTCCTTTCTTCCCTAAGTTCATTCCGTTCGCGAGAGTTTTCATAACCTGTATAGGTGAAAAGCTTCTGTTGTATGTGGTTGTAATATATCTATAAAGGCGTTTGTTTTGTTCCTGTTCGCATGTTGTAGTAGTGAATAGATCACTACTACAGACAACAGGTGATTTACTTAAGTTTTTTACCTATAGGGTAAGTTGTGGATCAATGACACAACTAAATTTCAAACCATTGTATCTCTGATGTCTTTGAAGTTACGAGTGAGATATTGTGTTCGAAGATAAACAATTTAGTTGGGTATCGAATTGCATTCTTGGTTTCTGCTTATTTTCAATAGTATATGTGTTATACAACTTTAAACAAAAAATGAGATTTGTTTCATTGTGTCCTCATGCATGTATTCAATGAAACACCTGAATTTTTACATTGGAACAGATGTAATAAATCCAATGAACTATGAAACAGACTTAACCAACATTGGAACTGTGTTAAATGAAACATATATATAAGTACGCTTGCAATGAATACAAAATAAAGGAAAGTTAATAATAACGGTAGGCTGGAGTAGGTTTAGTTTAGTAGGATTCCAATTTGTGAAATGATTAATAAGACCACTGAAAGATACATGAATCTGAAAGACTGTTTCATTGTATACAACCCAAGTTTCATTGTAACTTAACAATGTCGTCGATAACTGCGACATATTGCAAAAAAAGTTATGTTTTATGTGTTCTCGTAGTATGACTGCAACACAGTCGAACGCGGGAGGGTCCTGGGCATCTCCACGATAGATATCATACACTTTGTGACAACATAAATATCATGTTGTTTTATTGTGTACATATGTTTTATTGTTAAACATATTACTTAAACTATTGCCATCAATGAAACATTCAACTTTTTAAACTGTCCTATCTCAGCCAATATGAAAGTTAATAATCGTATATTTTGCCATATAATAGACAAATAGTCATCATTCTTCATGGTGTGTAAAAAAGTGGCACTAATTCTGAAAATTGCGTATATATTCTTAAAATGTTTTTGAAAAAAGTGTATTGTTTCAATGTGTACTAATAAATAGTGTTCAGTGAAACACCGTGAGCTGTTTCATTGTAAACAAAAAATATCACGGGTGACCAACATTGAAACACAGTTACATAAACAGTAGCCGAATAGGTTATTATAATTATATTATATGGTTGTTCTTAGTAAAAATTACTGATTCTTGGGAAGATTAATTTATTAACGAATCTTTATGTCATTGGCGCATTCAGCAACCGAAAAATTTAATGAAAACAATGACATATTAATACAATATGTAGTAACATAATGTTTTAAAAGATAAAAAATATGTTTTATAACCACTATTACTACGCATATAATTTTACGAAATAATTAATATATAATTTTATAATATATAATATAATTATACTAGTCACCAAAAAACATTAAAAATGTACTACTTAGACTCTCTTGTACCACCCGGGTTTAGCCACATAAGCCAGGTATTCACCAGCAGGAGCTAAAGTGACCATTTTATTGCACATATAAAATTTGTAATTCTAGCTACTGGTCAGTGTTTAACCCTAGGTTATACAAGTGGGCCTTAATAGGTTGATAATGAGGTGCTAAACATGAAACATGTTTAAATGAACAGTCTCATAGAATAGTAACCTTTTGCAATTTCACATTCGGTGTACAATAAAACTATACAGTACACAACGAAACATGGACCTGTTTCATTGTACATTACATAAAAATGTTTCATTGTGAGACACCAGGGTATTATTTTAAACTAAATAAAAAAACGAGGCCAAAACTTGAACTAATTTTAAAAGCATTTAGCTTAAGATAAACTTGAATATATATACAATACGACAAAAATATAAATACTACCAAACTATTTTCTGTATTCTTGCAAAAAATTACGAAATATTAATAAAAATTGTTACTTTTCCTGGTTCAATTCGCTTTGAAGCATGTAGCGACGTGCTCCTTCTGCGATTGTCGCTCGCACCCTGGGGAGTTATGGTGGGTCCCTAAGCTCGTCCTTGTTTGATAGACGGGGCTAGCCGTTAAGGTCAGGTTTCCGAGATATCGCAAAGTTTCATTGTGTCCGTTTGTGTCAATGTTCCACAACTAACCCTACATAAAATTAGTAACCAATTCAGCTCTTATCCGGATCGCATAAGTGCGAGCAAGATAGATATAAAACCCGAATCGTTAACTGATGTCGCCGCCCCAATATTACAAGGTTCTATGTTGCACTTACATCAACTAGAAATTTGAACATTCTCATATTGACATTTAGTCCAAATTCAGTTACCTCGAAAATGTAACATAGAACCGTGTAGTATTAACTGAAACTGCTCATCGCTAACTCAATAGTTCTATGTTACATTTTCGAGGTAATTAAATCAGGATTAAGTGTGTCTCTGTGACAATGTTCAAATTGCCAGTTCATAAAAGTGCAACAGGAACGTTGTAATCTTGAGACAGCGATATGTAATACTACTTCAGCATTTTTTACAGTCCCCGGATAAATAAATCCGTCACAGAAAATTAACGTGGTAAGGTGTACAAATATATATCGACCTTTCGAATCAACATAATTATATTTGTGACACCCTGGGGCCGTGGTGCTCAGAATATATCTAGATGGTCTTAAGTTATCAGTATTAGGTATCGGTTATTCGCGGATCGTGTAGAACGCAAAATGACAAGTGTGTTGTTTTGCCTACATTGCATTTTGACCATCGAGCATTATGCCAAAACCTTAGATCAACTTGAAAGCAAATTACCCGACACGCAGAACGACAAGAACGCATTTTGCCTACTTTTGTATTTTGTTTTTGCGAGTACAGTCACAAACAGTCACTAGGTATATGTAGGTTAGGTTCGCTAGGTATCTGCAAATGGCCGAAGGCCAAACTGCACAGAATACGTATAGGAGCCCCGCGCCATCTATATCGCTTTAAAGTTATGATAAAACGGAAAAAATACTGTAGGCGTTTTGCGTTGTAGACCAGTTGCTATTAACCCTTTGTATGCAAAAATATATTTTCTACTTATTATCTGAAAAGGAATCATCAATATTGGTGATTAATAGTTATTATTAATAACTAATGACCCACGCCATCTGGTTCATCTTTTTTATTCTGTATCATTAAACTTTTGCACTCAACTGGTGCTATGAAGGCAGTATACGAAGTAGGGGAAGCAGGGGTAATACCGGTCACTGGGTAATGGCAGTCACCACAATAACTAGATAAAACTGCTGTGTATAATGGCGGCGTATGGCAGGAAGGGCGCGGGGAGTGACGCTTGAGCAAGTGGCGACCGGTCCTGGCAGTCCGGCCAAAACATGTGAGAGTGACAGTTGTGTAATTGTTTGGAGCTTCTTCGATATTATTTTTCGCTGGATGTTTTTAACGGTAAGTTCAAATTTGACTTCTTTTTCTGTTATGTTTCTCGTTATTCTTATTATAATACTAATAAAGTTATAGGCAAGGTTGTTATTGTTGCATAATTTTACGTGTAAAATTTTAAATTTTTTATTTAATACGAAACGGCCGTTTGGGGTAATAACGCTCAGATGAACGCCATTACCCCCGAGTGAACGCCATTGACCCCTTATATATTTCTTACAGAAATGCCCAAAAATCGTCGTGCTCAGAAAGCAGTTTTAGAAGAAAAAGAAAATCGAAAAAATACCAAAAAAATACATCAGAAGGACAAAATAAACAAAAATATAGGGTTTAAACAAGAAGAGGTCTTAGGGACAAAACACAACATTCTAACCTATCAGCAGCAACGGTCTTGAAAAATAAGAACAGCAATAAAAAATTTAAGAATAGTAAAAATTAAAAAGCACCCAAAGGGAAGAAAGTCGTTAGAAAAGGATACAGACGTAAAATTTTACAAGAAAGTACATCAGAGTCTGATAGTGAACCAAATTCCGATATTTGCAACGACAACAGTAATGATGAAATGGACGATGAAGGTAACGACAATAACATGTGCAATATATGCAAGGAATTTGGGCAGAATAATGAGATATGGTACCGCTGTACTGTATGCGGACTATGGAGCCACGCTATGGGTTCGGGGTGGGATTCAGCAGAGGGTTACATATGCGATTTCTGTGCCTAAACTTATATTCATGTTTATATGTTGATTATATTAATTAAACCCTTGTTATCATGTATAACTTATACATCAGTATGATAAGCATTGCTAAATTAGTTGTTAAAGGTTGATCTCTAACTGTTGATTAAAGAAAATTGATCTCAATTATATTATTTCGGCCAATGTCGGTTTGAGCGTCATAACCCCATTGCCCGAACGGCATTACCCATAGCCGAGGGTAATGCCGTTAAAAAATACTTTTATTTAAAGTTTTTATTTCTCCTTATCTGAAAGATGTTACATTTTTTTGTATTTTGTTTCTAATGACCGATTAGGCCCACTAATGTTATGTTTGATTTTCAGTTAATAAATGTTAATATTTATAAAACTATGGGCATTTTCCCTTAAGTGAAAGCAATTCCCCCTGCTTCCCCTAGGCATTTTGCGTTTTAGTCAATTTGAGATTTAGACCGATTGCACGTTGGGTAAACTGCAGTTTAGGCAAAATAACAAACTAGTCAATTTGCGTTCTAGACGATCCGCGAATAACCCATTTAATTCTAATGACGTAACTTTTTTTATTTCCAGTACCATGCCAGAATTCTCACAGGTATCAAGTGAACTCGTCAACCAAAAATATATTTCAGAAATAGTAACCCAGACAGAACCATATAACATAAAAAACAGAAATGTATCTAAATCTATTGAATTTGATGTTTGTCATAAAGAACAAAATTTCTATGGTAAATGGCAAGCTTCTGAAACCTATAAAGATGGTAGCTTGTGGAACAACAGCAAGAAGTTTAATTCCTCCACCGTCTACAGTCTGCCTGCGACCACGGGTGTAACGTCATGCCCGAAACGTCAGGATAATATTAAAGGTAAGTTTACGTGATTAAGACCCGTTTGTAGTTAGAATATGAGTAATGATTTGGGGTTGATATTTCGGAAATTGTCGCAGTGACAATAAGTATGACAGACATTCGCGATATCATATTATTTTCACTGCGACAAGGCCAAGGTACAGGCTTTACGCCTTGGTTTCGGTTTTTGACTCTTCTTAAAGCTCTGCCTCGACCATAACAACAAACATTTCATAAAAAATAGATTGGACCACCAGAACCCACTCGGAGCAGCTCGGCTTTTCGGCTTTGACGCCTCGCCTTCTAGCCTTCGGCCTTCAGGCTCGGCTTAGCTGTTATTTATATTGAACGCTCGAAAACACTGTTTTCTCGCAGCTTGACCTCAACTATTAACTTCGGCCCTCAGGTCCCCGTGAGAGGTACTCTCGGGTTTATAGACTGACAGCGTGAGTTAACCCCTCGGGCTTTCAGCCGTGGGAAGCTAGGCGGACAAAATTCCCATTATTTAAAATAAAATGGGCCTCTTTTCTCTTCATCTGGCCCTAGAACTATACAACACTACAATATACATAGGTAGAGCTTGTATACTTACAACAAACCTTTGATCTTGGATTTCTCTTCCAGGTTCAAGTGTCTATCGAACGCCCTATAATAAACCAATATTAGTATATACCGTATATGATCATCAACCCAGTAAAATGAAGCCAGCTATAGGATCAAATGCGTCTTTTAATATAAAGTTTTACCGAAGCATGGGCGATGGGCGACCAATGTACGGAAATACCGTACCATATGGGGCTGATGGACGACAAATGTATGGAAACGTTAATCCATATGGTCCTATATCCAGAGATTATTCGCCTACCAATGTAGCAAGAATGGGACGTGATGAAGATGGATGTATTTGTATGCAATATCCCGACGAACAATATTACCAACGTTTTCAAATGAAGAATGATGGAGGCGGTAACTTTTTGAAAAGATACTTTCGCGTGTTACTGAAAGAACAGAAAAGGTGCCTATGTGCCAAAACGCGTCCAAAACCACCTAAGCCATGCTCATACGGGAATTGTAGATCGGAAAATAATAGAAGTTTTCAAAACCGCCAATATGAGTATAGTAACGCTGCGAACTATTTTCATGGCAACAATGTTTCATGTCAATGCAAGTGTAAAATAGGACGAGGACCAAGATCAGACAGAGACGTATATCGTAAAGATAGAGGCATTACTTGTTGTGTTCCAGATTGTAAAGGAATTCAAAATGATGCAAAAAATGATAACAAAAGTGATACTGGAAACATTACGAAAGGAATGCCTGACAAAGATGCAGTTAATATTGGATCCAACTTTAGTTTTCAAATAGGGCTTTACAAACGATGTTACGACAACCGTCCTCCGCCAACAGATAATTATTCTACTTTTAATCACCCAGCCTATGATTCTAATCTCCAGTCTATACAATACAATCAACGCGGTGTAGATCCCTACGATAGCGATGTGACTCCATGCCAAGAGTGCCGAGATCTCAAATCAACGTCCATATTAAGTCATTTACTTGGTAGTCGTGAACCAAAACGCAATTCAAGCAGTTTCAAAAATACAGAACGGGTTGGCGATGTCCGCTGCTATGGACAACAATATTCAAACCCATCATTAAACTCATCATGGAATCAGTTTATAAAATCACAATTCGAAAGAAATGATCTCTGCTGTAATAATGAACCTAAATCACACTGTAAACCTAAAAAGACCAAAGCTGTACGTTGTCGTTGCGACAAAAAAACGAAAGTAGTAGGATGTACCGATAATCCAAGTAGCGTTGGGGTCCTTTGTTCTCGTAAATCATCTAATGTTTCTGCATCTGTTGACAAAAAGGTTAATAAACCAAAAAATATAGGATGCAATTGTATCAACGACCCAATTTTTACAGAATGTAAAAAAAAGAAAAAAATCTGTTGTCAATGTGATTTACCTGCATCGAAAAAAAAGAAAAATCGCAGTTGTTGTCATTGTGATGACCCTAAAAAACAAAGCAAAACCGTTGGATGTTGTCATTGTGATGACTCTAAAAAACGAAACAAAACTGTCGGGTGTTGTCAATGTAATGATTCCAATAAACAGAAGAAAAATATAGGATGTTGTCAATGCAATGAGCCTAAAAAACGAAACAAAAAAGTAAAATGTTGCCGTTGTAATGAGACCACGTTTAAAGAGTGTTTAGTACGAACGGTGAGTGCTTTAGTCAAAAGAGAAGAGAAGGATATTTGTGGTTGTAGTTGTAAAAGTTCTAAGACTAAAACAGAAAATTCTAATTCTAATCCAAAAAAAGATGTTGTTCAAAAACAATGTTGTTGCTTTCAAACTTCTGAAAAAAAAATTGATTTTATTGTTAGACCTATGAATATGTTACTACAGAAATTTCGGAAGAAAGGTAATGTTGCAAAAAACACGAGTAAATGTGAATGCTCCAATAAAATCGGTGAATTCGATTATAAAAAAGTGATGCAGTCTATGAAACAGAAAGAGCAAGCTGAAGCTCAACGCTGTTCTTGCCTAGATTTGACTATGAAACGTATTTTCAGCTCACAATTGGTCCCCCCAAAACACCTAACTAAAGCGCAACAATGCGGATGTAACAAATTTAATATCAAAGAAAAATTTGGCAGACTTTTATTATATAACACTGTACAAAGAGAGATATGTTGTTCAAGCCCGTCTTACGACCAAAATTCAAGAAGCGTTGGAATCGGCGAAGAGGACTACCGTAAACTGCCGCCTTGTGTTCGAGCCAGAAAAATAGACGGGAGCCAAGGAGACGGCGCAGGCTTAAAGAAATTTATGACGAAATTTTCGAAACCAGACACTGGTCATACCAAAATACATTACAGTGCAATGAATCCTCAGAATCAGTCCGAAGCCGGCGTACAGCACAACTACAGACTAAGTCCTGATGATAGAGCAGGAAAAGAAACAATCTGTAGAAACCAAGGCGTAGAGTGTCCTAAGTCTAAACCGCCAACTGTTGAAGATTATGAAAATGCCAATGCTCTCGCCGCGAGGCAACAAGATCCCAACCGCAAAGCAATGCGCCTAGGTTCAAGTTGCAGTTTCTGTCTTGAATTTTACAGAGGTGCGCCCCCTAACAAGGGGACTCCACCCTGTTCTCCTAAATGTTCTGTACCATGTCCTGCTCCTTGCGCCGAGGCACCTATGATCAGTACAGCACCAAGACCGTGTCAGCAGCCACCCATTATAAAAAAAGCATTTTCGGCCTTAATACTGTCTAGAAACAAGGGCTTGGGAAAGCTGGCAACAACTTGCCAAAAATGTCATAAATGTGTCAAGGTTCCTCTTGTTAAAAAGGGTTTTGCTCATTTAATATTAAAAGACAGAAAGCGAGGTAATTTAGGTCCTAAAACTTGTCAAAAAACTAACACTTTGCAGCCAACTCGGAAAGTTGTAGTTCGTAAGCCAGCAGCCGGCACCGCCAAGGGAAACCTTGGGAAAAGCCCGAATTGCGACCCTTACGTTTGTCTAAAGCGGATTAATCAGAGAAAATGTTGCAATAGTCGGTAAACACGGTCTAAAAACGGAAAACTTGTGTCAATAAACAGAATAAAAAAACGCAGTTAATAAAATTAGTAAATGAAATCCCAGAAATATGACCTTGTTTGACGACGATATTGAAAATTGCGCTGGTATGCGTACCGTGCCGTCTGTAGCTTAGTGTGTCATTGTTTACACTGCTCGTTTATTGTAATAAATTATATAATGTGACTATGATTTGTTTCGTACTTATTTTCCCATTTACAATAAATATAATATATGCCCGACATGAATCATAGACAGCTTGAAATTGCATTTGCCGACCGGCTTTGACATTGTGGGTGGCGGGTGGCCTAGGATTCGAATGGTTTGACTGTGCATATTTTAACCCATGCCAAGTGCATACAGTATCAAAAAAAGGGTTAAGAGCATGTCAGGCAGACCATGCTCAGTATAGAATTTCGTAGTTATTCAAAAATGGCTGGGCCGATTGTGTTCGAAATAGTTTTTAACCGACTTCAAAAAGGAGGAGGTTTACAATTCGTCGAAATCTTTTTTTTTTTTTTATGTATGTTCCCCGATTACTCGAAGACGCGTGGACCGATTTGAAATATTCTTTTTTTGTTTGAAAGGGTATACCTTCTAGTTGGTCCCATTGTCACCGAATCCAGATCTGATGATGGGATCCTGGAGAAATCGAGGGAACTCTTCAAATGTTGTAGGCACACATGACATTTTTCATTTATTTTCGAAGACTAATCAAGTATTTGCATCTAGTCATGAACATCTTAAGTTGGTGATCTGATGATGGAAGGTACAACTCTTTAGCAATTAGGAGTTGGGGGATAATTCTTTAAGTATAACATATTTCGTGTATTTTGGAAGCTATTTGAGTATTTGCCTTTAGGTGGTCATCCTTTCATGTTGATGAGCTGATGATGTAAGGTACAACTCCTTGGAGATTAGGAGTTGGGGGATAATTCTTTAAATATAACATATTTCATATATTTTGGAGGATATTCGAGTATTTGCCTTTAGGTGGTCATAGTCTCATGTTGGTGAGCTGATGATGAAAGGAATAACTCCCTAACGATTAGGGGTTGGAGGATCATTCTTTGTATAAAACAAATGTCATACATTTTCGAGATCTATTCAAGTGTTTGCTTAGTAGTTATGACATGTCGGTTAGCGGTTAGTGATTCTTTAAATAATATTGGCATGCTAAGTCTGTTACCTTTGAAATTGTTTTTGTATTCATATAAGTTCGCCAGTTCAGGTTTTATGGCCTACTACAGTGCAGTACATTCTAATTATAAGTATTTAGAGCATACTGAATAACGATTTTATATTTACACTACTAAAAAGCAAAAAATAAAATATTTTAAAAATAAAAATAAAACCGCCTTCAAAAATTCGCCCGAACTAAAAAGTTAAAAATAATTTTGGTTCCTACTTCTTAGGATTTCCTACCCAAACCTTTAAACCTTTTACCCTATTCATTGAAATAAAACATTATGGCTAGGTACCCTACAGATTTCTTAGAAGTCGGTGCCATAATGTTTTATTTCAATGAATAGGGTAAAAGGTTTAAAGGTTTGGGTAGGAAATCCTAAGAAGTAGGAACCAAAATTATTTTTAACTTTTTAGTTCGGGCGAATTTTTGAAGGCGGTTTTATTTTTATTTTTAAAATATTTTTATGTTAAAGCCATTCATCATGTCATGGCTTATTTCATTTCATATTTGGGCGGATTTATTTTATGTTGTTGTTTTTTTAAATTTTCCAAATTCTAAATCTCGAGCTCTTTCGATCCCGATAGAAATAAAAAAGTGTTTCAAAAACAATTCCATTGAGTAACTATTTTTCATACCCTTTGTTCGACCGTAACTTAGTGGAAAACAAAATTAAAATCCGCCCATTTTAGGCAAGGCTCGGAACCGGTTTTTTCGAAAACCTCGAAATAGCCCAATATTTAAAATGTTTTATATTCTTTATGTAGTACTCAAAATGTTATGAAATTACCAACGTCGTATTTTTAAATTACTCCATTAACAAAGAATTGATACACCGAAGAACAAAAAAGAACGAAATTCGATTTCGTTCTTTTGTATGGAGTAAAAACCGGTATCCGAGCCCTGATTTTAGGTCCCATGGACCAAAAGTTAAAGAGGGGGAATTTTTTTTTTATTATTCTGGAGCGGTTATTTCCGAAAATATTGACTTTAGAAAAAAAATCTAGTGTGTGGGACACTTATTAGGGTTCCGTAGTAAATAAGGAACAATTATAGTTTCGCCATGTCCGTCTGTCCGCAGCAAAACTCAGTGGCCGTTAGTACTAGAAATTTGCAATTTGGTACAGGTCAAGGCATATCAACTCCTATAGTAAGGTACACGCGCGTAAATAACGCCGCGGCAGCTGATAGTACGTGGATGGGCATTTTCGCGAGAAGAGATCCAAAAAAAAATTTTTAAGGTTGGTAAATTTAATGTTTTTCCTACTCAGAATAACGAGTTCTTTCAATCTAGGAGAAAAAAAGTACAAGAAAAAAATGGTCCCTCATTTTTCATACATTTTACATGCTCTCCACTTTGTAACCGCTGTACAAAGTGTTTGAAAAACGGTTACGTAATAGAAACAAAAATTTGGGACACTTTTTTCTTCTAGTAGGATCGAAAGAGCTCGTGATTCTGAGCAGGAAAAACATAAAATTTACCTGTTTCAGAAAAATAAGTTTTTGTATCTCTTCTCGCGAAAATGCCCGGATAGTACGGCTACAGAGTTATATAAAATCGCACGCATCGATCGCACCGCACCACCACTTAGCGCTGTTCATGCAATTTCGTGATAGACGAGTGTCCGTTCCGGGTTGGGTTAGGGTTTCACAGCGCTTATTTTTAATTAATTATATGTAACCTAAAAAAACATCAATTAACCCTTAATTGCATGACCTTGACAAAGATTTATTCAAATTTGATTTCTGACATGTTGTCAATAGAGTCAAGAATACATGATGGATATTTACATCACTATGCAATTAAGGGTTAAAATAAATAAATAAATATTTTTCAACGTATTGCGAAAACACAAATCAAATTATTTATTAACTAAATATTTTGATTTGTACAGTCAAGGGCAGTAATATATATACACTTCTCCATACTGATCCCTTACAAATGTGTCTATATATTAATGCACTCGACTGTACTTTTTATTTTTCCCCAGTAGTCACACTACTTAATACTATACAGTGTGTGGCCTTTAACACGGGAGAAAAATGAAATGAGTGACTCCTTAGACTATCGGCAATAATCCTGTAAAGGTCCCGGTGTTTCAAAGTGGTTAAGTTCGGAGATATTGCCATTCAAAGCTATGGACCTTTAGTACTGGATCTTGGCATCACGATGTCGTAGCTTGTCAGTCGCAACTGTCGCAAGACATCTTGATAGTATACCAGGTACGAAGTCATAACAATAATTTTGTTTTTATTTTTACACTAATAATGTTACGGTTTTTAAAAAAAAATTGAAATTTTTCGATGATTCAAAAATGATAAGTTAATTCAAGTAAATGAACCCATAATAATGAAAAATACATGAACAAAAAATTACAAAAAAAAGTTTTTTTTTTTAATTGCAATAATTATGTCGAAATGATTGTTGATCAGCTTATTAATGCACCGTTTAAATTTTCACCCCGGTTGTAGGCCACACACTGTATAAATTATAAATATTTTACAGTTTCCCAAAGGACTGCAAAGGACTATAAGAAACTAGGTGTGAGTTATTTTTCTCGCATACTCTTTAGTTTACTCTATGGGCATTCTTAACTCTAGACATGACATATTATTACATTACCAATCAATTTCAAATTAACGTCAACATACTGTCCTAGAATTTTAAAACATAATATTAAGTAACCAAATTTTAGATACATACTTACTTTTTAGCTCTAACAGGATCTATGACCAGTACAGACATGGTCATGAAATAATAGATTTTACCATTCACCTTTTATCAGGATGGATGTTTGATGGACTTACATAGTGCATTCTGGTAATGTGAAGATTGTATAATATGCGACGTAGCTATGATCTCATTTTGAAATGAAATTATCATATTCGGATTTATTTAGACTCGGTAGGCAAAGGAATAAGGGTGCGGCTCCACTGACGCGGAGCGGAGCTGTGCAAAATTGACCTATTACATTCTTCAAATTCGAAACACTGTGATGTGGTCTCATTAGCCGAGCTCCCACAACTCCGCTCCGCTATGCGTACAGTGGAGCCGCACCCTAATCATGAATTTTGAACCCAACTGTACATTTGGATCACGTCTTCGATATTGAAAATACTGATAGCTTGGTAGAGGTAATGCTGATGATGCTGACCAAAATCCACCACATTTGCCAAAATGTTAGTCTGAAACGCTCCTTTTTTGTTACCAATAAAAGGAACGTTTCATACAAACATGTTTATCGAAGACGTGATCTAAATTGTAAATTTTTTTAGAATTGCCCATCCATATATATAAAAAACACACGTTGTCAAAATCATTAAGGTAATAATTCTAAGTTAAGACTAACTTTGAATTACCTTGTAATATCGGTTCATAGTACTAAAACCTATATCGGTTCTTAACCTTTTGACCGCCGTAGTCTGATAAGGTAAAGGTACACTATGCCGGGATAGTACATTATGCCGTGATATTTAGATTTTTGTCGTAAAATAAGGAAACTATCATTAAACTCATGATTTAAATAAATAATTCATAAATTATAGCTCATAAACAACCGATAAACACAATTATAAGACATACTTAGTCAATTCTTAAGCAGTGAGGCTCTTCCGAATCCGTTAGTCCTAACCAAACAGTAGTTCCATAGGATCGTGTAGTTGGCGAGCGTAAGGAGGCAGTGGGAACTTCGTAAGGTTTCTCTGACATGTTGATAAGTTTATTTGGACTAAATTTGTAAAACTATTGCCTTGTAGTTATTAACCAGTTTTTCAATAATTTTTCATGTCAATATAAAGCATATTTTAATGAAAATAGTCGATTTGATGATTACCGTAATTATGTTCACAAATCAGATGCAATGAACGTAATTGCGGGAGTATCACGGAATAACGGAAAATCAGACATCAATGTTTTCTTCAATCATTTATAACTGGGGCTATATTTTTTCATAAATTTGATGTAAATGGGTACCTACATTCATGACTAAAGATGACAGTGACGTAATTCCGGTATATGATTATTTTTCAATTTCAGTGTTATTTTCAAGCCCAAAGTTAGTGTTCGTTACGTCATAAGTACGAAGTAATGGAGTATAGTATCAACAATAAATGTGTTATATTTGTAAAAACAATGCACAAAAGATAAACATGTCCGTGTTATTCTCACAATTATTATACTACCTTCCAATCTAAGAAGAGGTTTTCTCGATTTTTCTAATTTAAGATATTTTTTCCGACTCCCGTAATAATGTACAATAATTTTCTTCTTATGTCTGTTATTCCGGTATATGAGGAATAGTAAAAAAAATATACAAATATTAATAAAAAACATTACAGGAAAAGGGGGCTATTGGATTATTAGGGTTTGTTCATTGAAAAGAAGCCCTTACAGTAACAACATGACGGTTCGTAAGTCCGTCCGTTCACCCATCAGTCTGCCTGTCTATCGGTCTACGCTATAGCTCAGTTAGTAACATTCATTACGCGCAAAAAAATAAAACATAAATAAACCCTAAAAAATGCAATATGCATATATCCTATGTGGTAGGTATATACTTATGCTATGCATGCATATATTTTATGTAGAAGATTGCTTTATCCAAACGTGTAGGTACCCAAATAGTTACATAAGCCGTTAATTTTTTTTTATTTAATTCATGTTCTTTCAATTATAAATTTGGATATATGTTTTCAATAAATAAATAGCAGGAAAAAGTCTTACAAAATCCAAGTCTTTCATTAAACATTTTTTATTTTGATATTTATAATTATAAAGAGTCAAATTTACTAATCTTACAAAATTATGATATTTGTTTCTTATTATGACACGATTGTAATAATTTTTAATTCTATTATTTTAATAGAATACTTGAATAATCCGACCTTATGAGATATCACGCAATTATGTGCAACGACTCACGGAATTGAAGCATGCGCCAAATTTTACCACGCAATTACGGACAAACGAAGGGTTTAGCAAATTTGCGATTATTTCCATAATTAAAAAGCTATAGGGCAAAATAATGTCTCGTATCCATCTCATAAGACACGTCTACAATATAAAAATGATTACACACCTAGAATTTTCGTATTTTTAAAATAATCCACGATCAAAGTCAAAAGTGCCTTAGTATACCGCAATATGGTACATTTACCTTATATCAGACAATCAATACCCAGCTCGTATCGCCGCAGTATTTTTTTCATGTTTTTCTCAAGATATTCTTTAGTTTTACAGAGTTTACTTTGGTTCTTTGCATAAGTAAGTCGCAGTAATTGTTGATTAAGTAACAGTGAGACTGATTTGTTGATTTTATTATATTTTCTTGATGAAAATAAACTTCAATTTTATAACATTAGATTATGTATGATTTTACCCCAAGTCTCGTAGCCACTAGCCAGTCTTATATAAAAGACACTATACCTGAAAACCTATTTAGATTCCAATACTTGTCAAAAAGTATTGCCATTATAATGAAATATTAGGTGGTTCGGTAAATTTTCACTTCTGTAAATGTTGTAGGTAGCTGCTTATTTTATCTATATTGTTAAATGGGTCAATCACTTTTTTTATGTCACTCGTTGTCATGGTTACGTTCTCCTGGGTCACCCTTAAAATCGCAGTTTAGCAACATTCAAATTGACAAAAGTTTGAATTTTATGACAGTTATGTGGCCTTTTCAAGGTGGGTCATCCACTCATCATGATAGTAGAGTGTGCATGATACTTTCTTGTAACAAACTATCCCACTGTTGTCCCCTGGGTGATGTGATGTGACAGAATAACAACAAAAAAAAAGTCATTGACCTAAATACAACATTTAAATCTACTTCTTAACTAAAAAATTTTATTTAAATACTTATTGCAAAAAAAGATATTTAATTTAACTGTTTTATCGGAGAAAAGTTTAAATTACAATGGTAATAACTCAGGATTTAACAATAATTGGTACCAATTAATAGTCTCGTAATGTGTGATTACATTTTTAGGAAAACTGGTTAGGTTATAGTCAAGTGCAAAATAAGTGTCGAAACAATCCGCTCATAAATATGTTACGATGTTCTTATTACACAGAATTAGAGTGCACTGGGACATATTTTTGAACATTTTTGTGTATACCTTATTTTGTCTTTGACTGTACCAAAAGGTTGTTTTTTAAGCGTTACAAATATTACAATGACGATAACACGTGTCACTGTGGCATTTCGCCATCTTTGGTAAAAATTTTTGACGTATATTTTAATCCGATTCAGTTTTTGAGTTTAGTATATTATTTATTGTTTGTTTAGTGCAATACATAAACCTAGATGGGATCATGGGACTTCCCTATGGAAGGCTAGATGGGATCATGGGACTTCCCTATAGAAACCTATGTCCTGCAGTAGACTAGTATAGGCTGATGATGATGATGTCGGAAGTGATGTGATATCCTAGGAATTTATGTCTGGTAATTCATAGCTTTAAGAATAATCTAAACGCGGACGGAGACAACGGCAAAAGCTAGTACCAAACCGAGAAGTGTAACGCGATTAATACATTAAAAACATATCTTAAAAGGGTTTAGCAGCCTTACCGAACAAGAGGTGCCTTTCCCCACGGATGAGGTCAATATTTTAGGTGGTGTACTAGCAGGACCTAAGAATACTCCATGCTTAATATCAGCTCTAGATCTTCTTTTGTTTCAGAGTTATTCAAGATAATGTAAAATATACAGGGTGCCGTTGAAAGTGGCATATTTTGTAAACTGTTCAAGTTAGATCAACCAAACAAAATTGTGTTTGATAACAATAAAATAAACTACAAAATGCATATTTTTAACCTGCATCTTGTCCTTATTTTTCATAATAAAAAAAGGTTTCTTGTTTTTTTTTTCCATATTTTTTTTTATTTTACGCGGAGGTACACCTACAAAAAAAATATGCATACATAGCCACTAATGTCCACTGTATACATAAATAAAAATATTTCCGTAAATCACCGTGCGTCATGCTAAAAAAAAATTTTTTTTAGAAGTAGTCGTTACTGGCATACAAATAAAGTACCAGTGCAGTCATCTCCGAAAATTGTTTGTACGAATATTACATCGCAACCAATTTTTCGAATAAAATCATTTCGCCGAATGATCATGTTCCAATTGAATTTTATGAAATCGTTTCATTTCCCAACTAAATGGTTGGCAATTCTATCTTTGGGCTTGGTTTTTAATTGGAACTTTTTATAATACATATTTTCATGTGGTTTATGGTTTAGTTGGTATAATATACATTTAGTTAACTAATAACAAAACAGTCGGTTCTGGCGCTTCGCCGGCCGCTGCCGCAGCACGCTCGCTTCGCTCGCTCGGCTCGCGCGCTGTAAGGTCGCAGTTTCACCTAACACTCCTCCTCTCTTCGCTCGTCGTCGTACCTAACTGGACTCTGTGAAATGTTTTTTTAAAGGTATTCTTTGTTAGGCAAGTTCAGAAACACGGTTGTGCTAAAAAGTTTCCACATATAGGTACGAAAAGGATGACGAAACGTTATTCGGACTAGTGAAAGATTTGACAAATGATGAGTATGCTAAAAGCATTGTGTCATCACAATAATCCGTTTTATAATAATTCTGCCAAATGAAACGTTGTCATACAAAAATTTGCTAATAGTTGGTTGCCAAAGTGAATCATCGGCGAAATGTTGGTTGGCAAATGAAATTCGGGCAAAAAAATTTCGGAGAAAAGGCAGAACCCCAAATCAGCCTCTTGTCCAGTTTGTATGCATTTTTTCTTTCCACATATATTTTTTAACGTTTTTTCACAAGACTTACACTTAATTTTTTCCATTTTCCTACAGAAAATGCAACAAATCAAATGTCGAAAACAATACTATGTGTCAAATGTTTATCTCTCTTTTATAAAGCAAATGTACTAATAAGTCAATTTACGTCAATGATATTTTGTGCGGTAAGTGTCGAGAGATTGTATACCTACACACTAACTTATGTTCACACTGCACTGGTACTTTATTTGTATGCCAGTAACGACTACTTCTGAAAAAAAATTTTTTTTGGCATGACGCACGATGATTTACGGAAATATTTTTATTTATGTATACAGTGGACATTAGTGGCTATGTATGCATATTTTTTTTGTAGGTGTACCACCGCGTGAAATAAAAAAAAATATGGAAAAAAAAACAAGAAACCTTTTTTTATTATGAAAAATAAGGACAAGATGCAGGTTAAAAATATGCATTTTGTAGTTTATTTTATTGTTATCAAACACAATTTTGTTTGGTTGATCTAACTTGAACAGTTTACGAAATATGCCACTTTCAACGGCACCCTGTATATTTTACATTATCTTGAATAACTCTGAAACAAAAGAAGATCTAGAGCTGATATTAAGCATGGAGTATTCTTAGGTCCTGCTAGTACACCAACTAAAATATTGACCTCATCCGTGGGGAAAGGCACCACTTGTTCGGTAAGGCTGCTAAACCCTTTAGGATGAATTTTATCACGATTTACACAAAAACGAGTTGTATTAATTTATTATTATCGCTGTGTACCGATGGTTGGTTATTTATGAAACGTCACAATGGTAATGACATGGGACAGCGTGACATTTCGCCATCTTTGGTAGTTTTTGGTAGTTTGGTTTGACGTGTATTGGAATTTAAATAGAGTCTGGCTAACGAAAGCTGAGAATGAGAAATGGCGGCAAATTAATAAAATATAGAGTATGGTATCACTGGGTTGCACCCCGAAAATCAGTCTTGATACTTGTAATATATTTAAAACTTAAAATTATTTTGTTAAATTACCTGTATTTATTACAATCCAAATTAATATATTATATTATATGTACATAACGTAGCTGTTCCATGCAACTTTGTCTGCATGACACAATGCAATATGATGTAGGTATTGTAGGTACCTACTACTCTAAATGATGACCCATGTTATTAAATGGATCCCATATCAAATTTTAAGCAAATCTGTTTAGTTATTTTACGTATATATATATATATAGTATACAAAAAATAGTGGCACAGTGATAAGGACGGACGATTATCGTTCCTTTTCACTTCCACTAGTAAAAAGTTTCATAAGACCATCCCTTTCGTTCTTGCTATTATTATAACGTTGTCAAATCCATATTAATCCTACATTCATGGTACATAATATGTATGTAAAAAGTTAAAACTAACTTGGTGTTGTCGAATCTATGATGTAACTTGAAAATAACTAAGCAGATTGGCTTAAATTTGATATGTTTTTCGGCTCTTCATATCATTATAGTCTTTATACCATAATATGGCCGAAAAACAGTGATTTTCACACTTGGATATAACACTATTATATGTCTATACATAGGTATAGGTAATATTAGTAACGATTTCTAAATTGTATCATCGCAGAATGGGTGTAATCATGATTAAAACTACCTATAAAATTGTCCATTACGACACAAGTGCGAAAAACGTGAAATTCTAAACAAGTGGCGATTTTTTAAAACACGACCGATAGGGAGTGTTTTAAATCGACACAAGTTACGAATTTCGTTATTGCACGTGTCTCGTACGACGTTTTTTAGTACAGATGGCCCTCCGAAGTTTTGAACCTGACTTAAAATGACCCACTTCTCACACTAGAGTCTAAAAAATGCACCATCTGTACTAAAAAAATATAATTCTGCCGGTGTGTGTATTTTTAATAAATAGGAAACGAAATATTTATATTTTTTATTCAGAATAATTAAAGTCAGACTTAAAAAACTCATACAATGATTCATACTATTTGTGTTTCACACAATAAACTCATCTAATGCAGTTTTTATGACATTGTCTCTTTCGCTGTACTTATCTTCCACATGAATGACATGGTCAGTCATTGATTTCCAATCTGAGGCAGTTATACTCGCGAACTTTTTTCATTCTTCTCCAACTCGCATAACTTTTCTACCGTATTTTTGACAGCGTTAACTCCTTCAACCTCTCCCAGACCTTCTGGTAAAAAAAACAAATGACCATTTTAAATCAACCTAACATAAATACAAACTTAAATCTATTATAGTCGATAGTATATTAGATAATGAGTACAAGAAAATTTATTGAATAAAGGTAAGTATCAAAATGGTACTACGTACTAACCTAGGAACACCGATATCGTGTGTAAACACTCATGTTTTTCCTTTTAAGCGATGATTTTCTCCTCTTGTTTTTCTTTATATTTACTTATTAAGTTATTATAGTACGCAGCAGCTTACGAACATTACTTTTCATAGTATTTTTCATCATAAACACCTTAAAACGTTGCAATTGTGGAAAGCGAGCAATGGGTGTCAAGTCGAACGAAAGACAGAACATGACGTTTGACAATTCAGCTTGTGATGCCATATGAAAAGTTCCGTAAAAATCTCATTCTCAGCTTTCGTTAGCCAGACTCTACGTTATAAACTATAGTGATGTGACGGTGATTGGTATTGGCATATCTACGTCGATTTTCTAATTCGATATTTAGATTTACGACGTAAGATTTATGCATGCGACTGACATTACTTAGCTAACCTATTTTATCACTTCGATATGTTCTTATAAAATTATGACGTAAGTTGTCAGTGTTCTACAATATCGTCCGCTGAAGAATTATTTAGAATTTGAGAAGGAGCGGACGAAAATGAAGATTACAATCTGTCATAAAAAGAATCTGCCGTGCCGTAATCAGAATCTAGTTACCCAATGACTTAACCCCTCGTATGCTTAGACACGGATCCGTGCGTGGGAATTTCAATCTATTGTTTTAATTGTCAAGGTCACTTTTTCAGTAACGTGAAATTTGACAGGAAGCATACGAGGGGTTAAGTAGCCACACCAAATGTTGATACATTCGCTTCATACGCAATTGCCATGTAGATACCTACACCTTCGGCAGTTCTAGGTGCACGTTCAGCGTCCGGAAACTTGACTCTGATCATGCCATGAAGGCCTCGCAGTACATGATAGAATACCTAATCCTTGTCATTGTGATACCATTCACTCTTTGGACATTTTGACACTTGGACATAATTATTTGAGTCCTTGGAAGTTTACAAAGTTGAACTTAGAAATAAACATATTTGAATTGTATTAGTGCCTACCTACCAGGGTTTATCAGTGAAGGCTGTTTTTTTATAGATGGTAGATATTTGAATCGATAAATAAGGGAAGACTCTGTTATCGTGGTTCATCGGTAACCCCTACCAAGTCATTGTATTCCGCAATAATAATCAACACAAACTACGCCGTGACGTCAATGATATAAAATAAAAAACTTTAGTGATGTGGATTACTCGATATTTCAAAATTATGTTAATTCAACAAAATATATAAGATTGGGACTGTTTAGTAGTTTAAACAATTTGAGTACTATAATGTTGAGCTTACAATATACAGGGTGTTTGGGATAACGATGTAGGAATTTCTGGAGGTGGTAAAGGAGACTAATTGGAAGAGTTTGAACCCTATTTACCTTAGTCCAATATGTGAAAGTTTTTTTTTAAATCACGTTTTTCGAAATGTTTAGTTTTATACCAAGAATTTACTTAAAAAGTTAAATTTAAAACAAAATATGCAATATTAGCATTGATTTTTTTACAATTAACATAACAATTAGTTGAGTAATAAATAAAAAAAAATTAAACTCCCACTTGCCACGTACAACATTTTTTTTAATAATTTTTCTAGTTCATTATTACTGATGTCTAACAGTAAATTAAACTTTATCGGCCTGTGAAAAAAAAGTAATCGGGATATGAGTCTTCCTATTCGTGTAAAAACATGATTGATTTTCTAGGTTTTGATTACAAAAAAAAGTACAACAAAATAGCAATTACTTTAAAAGTTATCGTCGATCAATTGTTGAACGCCGTCACCAAACAAAATAAGTTTCTTGTAGTTAGTAGGTAGGCAAGTGTGAGTTCAATTTTTTTTTTATAAAAAAAAACTGTCACATATTGGACTAAGGTAAATAGGGTTCAAACTCTTCCAATTAGTCTCCTTTACCACCTCCAGAAATTTCTACATCGTTATCCCAAACACCCTGTATAATTTATCAAAAGAATTGTAAAATTTTATGATTTATTAAGCCAAACAACATTGAAATTTTCAGATTTGATACGTTTCTAATGCAATCAATCTTCTCCCTACTAGTGCCAACTTATCAACGAAAAAACCGGCCAAGTGCGAGTCGGAGTCGCGCGCAAAGGGTTCCGTGCCATTATCAATTTATTATTAAAAAATACAGTTAAATCAACCTACCTCAAAAACTATAGGAGATAATTTAATCAAACCAAAAATCGTTGATAGAGTTTATTGATGTGCATAACATTTTTTTTTAATTTTATATCGCGTAGTTTAAAAAATAGAGGGGGGGAACACATTTTTCAGACTTTGAGAGCTGATATCTCGAAAACGATTTGCTTAAATAAAAATGAGATATATAAACCTTCATATCATTTTCAAAGACCTTTCTATTAATACCCCACACGCTTATATACAACTAAAAAAAAATTTCTATCCCTCAGTTACATGTATGGAGTTGGAGGGCCCCCACCCCAATATTTTTTTTACATTTTAGTATCATAATCCTGTAGCGGTATATACAACACATATCCTTACCAAATTTCATTTACAGTTTCCGAGTAAATCGGCTGTGACAGACGGACAGACGGACATGACGAATCTATAAGGGTTCCGATTTTGCCATTTTGGCTACGGAACCCTAAAAACAATGAAGCCTTCGTCAATGTCTGAAATAGTAGACCGCTCATGACGTCACAGATAGGAAATGAGAAATAATAGTGATGTAGCAACGTCCATCAATAAATTTGCATAGCTGGTAAGATTCACAGATTCAAACCATGAATAAAAGGGACGAAACAAAGTGATTTAATTATAATAATTATAATATTTAATGACAAGGTGGTAAAAAACGAATTTTATTGTAAGTTATGTAGCAAGCACTACACAGTTTGTTATATCTTACAGTAGAGGCATCGTAAGAAGTCGTTTTTGACGTTTGTTTGCACATGAAGTTCTGTAAAAATTTGACAGTTGGTATAATGGAGCAAATGTCAAACTTCATTGTTGCCTGAACGGAATAGTGATGTTACTGCTGTTGCTGCAATTTACCGATACGTCAATCGAAATAAATAAGTAAACTTTTTTTTATGGAGGTACGAATAATTGCTATAATAGTAGGTACGCACATATTTTCTAAAAGTTTGTCATGGTTTCGACAGGTCCTCGCGAGCCCGTGTGCCCGGTGGACGCGGCTTTACAGACTGTGTGGAACTTGACAACCAGATAAATGTCATAATTGTTATTCAATTCAATGTATTTATTCCATGAATGTAGGATTAATATGGATTTGACAACGTTATAATAATAGCAAGAACGAAAGGGATGGTCTTATGAAACTTTTTACTAGTGGAAGTGAAAAGGAACGATAATCGTCCGTCCTTATCACTGTGCCACTATTTTTTGTGTGTGTGTGCATTAGATGCTAAATGTAAGTGCCAGACAAATGCGTTGAATACGTCACTAAGTGCCACACACACAAGTATCTTCTTAGTAGTAAGTGACTATGTCTATCCCTCTTAGTGGCACACTATGTGCGGCCCCTCGATTTATTCACATAAGCTAGTATTAACACCAAATCACTTACTAGTTACATCATAAAAATAAATAAAAAATTAAAATTATGTTAAAATAATAGTAAGCACATAATAATTACAAATTCAATTATAAAATCACGTATAATTTTATTTTTCGTAGAATAATAATTTATATACCACTACGTTATTTATCACCTAGATGTGCTCTGATTTTAATAAATGGTTTTAGTGAGTTTATATACTGTATTTACGGCATTTCTCTATTTGGCATATTTACATTGCACTCTGAGCTAGCAGCACGCAAGTTTGCCAACGTGGGTTGGGAGTGGTTTGCTATGAATTTTGCTTATAGAGGTCACGTCCTATCCGTCCTATAAAACATCTTACCTAAATGCGACTTTACGTCATTATGACGTCACCGGCTCCAAAGTTTCGCTGCCTGCTAATGATTCTAAGTAAGATTACCAAACACTTTTTTAATTCGGATTACCTAACACTTTTTTAATTAAACTTTTTCAATGGCAAGTACCAGATCTAACGCCCTTTCGCACTTGACTGAAAATTTTACGACGGTAAAATCGAGCGTTTCACAACACTATTGTGAGCTGTCAAAAACGACTTCTTACGATGCCGCTACTTTAGTATAGGCGGCAACACGGGCACGTTCGATGATATCCCAAGCGGCGTTCAAATGGTTAATAGTACTAAAACCTACGTCTAGTTACGGTTTGAGGTAATATTAAAAATATACACTGTATTTAAAAAAAGTTTTGAAAATTTATTTCACCTCTCCATTTCACGTATTATTTTGTAAAAAAAACTAACACATGTACAGGACGGTAACCTATTGAACTTTCGAAAATCCTTTGTCCGATTTTCACTTGTCCGAAAACGGTTCCTCGAATTTTTATAATCCATGTACATTGTTTACCATATTTTTTGAAATGGTCCTCGTTTTCTATCCCACATCAACATTTTCCCGAATTTCGATAACCAGAAGAACGGTTGCCAAATTTATTATTTGACAACCGATTTGTTAACCATGTTTTCATAAATCCGATGCTAAGCGAAATCGAAATGTCATTTTACTTTATATCAGTAACCAGAACAACGGTTGCCAACATTTTTATTTGACAATCGATTTCGTAACCACCTTTTCATAAATCGGAAATGTAATTTTCCCTTATATCAATAACCAGAAGAACGATTGTCGGACAAGTGAAAATCGGATAAGGGATTTTCAAAACTTCAATAGGTTACCATCGATGCTATGTCGATGCTACGTGTAATTGAAATATCATTTTTAATCCTAATGTTCATTGTAATAAATATTGTTTTCCCTACTACTCGAACTGTCAATTTTCACTGCGCCTACTTTTATCATGTCCGAAATTTCATTTAAAAAGGCATTTTAATAACAACATGCAAAACATTTGAACAACAGGGTGATTGGTTAAAAAAATGTTCAAGTAAACCAGGGTAAAACCGACGTGGATTGGTTAGGTTTCGAAGCTAGGGCGGAGTGAATGGCGTAGTCTTTAAATACTTAAGTATTTGTAATCAATAGTTTACACATCCTCATACTTACAAAACCCAAAAAAGGGGGGACGGGGGGGCGAAGCCCCCCACCAGGGGGGCTCGGGGGGCGAAGCCCCCCACCAGGGGGGCTCGGGGGGCGAAGCCCCCCGCATTAAAAAAGAAACAATCTGAACCTCCCCTACTTTAACCTGGATAGGTTCGTTAGGTACCTTTTATCCCTTAGAGCGGAAATAGAAGCCCCGCGCAGCGGGGCTTCGTCGACCGGTTCCCAGGTCAAAATTGCTCACTTAAATTCTTTGGACAACAGGGCAAATTATTTAGTAATAGTTAAGTATAAGGAATAAAAAAATATTTTTAAAGTTAGTTAAAGGTAGGTAATCACTTTTAGTACATTAAATAGTAGGAACATCACCATTATGCACAATAATTTTTCGATACATATACATAAGACACGAAAATCATTACGACAAACAATATTTAGGAACAACCAAGTTAGGATTAACAATTTCGGCATAACAAAAATATGCGCAACAATGTTTATGCCATTCATTTTTCGGCGTAAAGTTATTATGCGACTAATTTTTCGGAATAAAAACATTATGCCACCCGATATAGACCCCCTCCCGGGGCAGATCCGAGTCGGATAGGTTAGGTTAGAAGACTAAGGCTTTGCTTTTTTTGCTTTTGGAGTCTTAGTCTTTTGATATAAGGGGAAAATTAATATCTCGGTCTGAATACTTGACGCCACAAAAAGTAGTTGGCAAATAATACTTCGGGATTTTAACAGGTGTTTATTCGAAATAATGAATTCGATTGTTTGATAGGGGGGGAAATAATACTTCGGTCAAAATACTTTATGCCAAAAAAAGTAGTTGGCAAATGATACTTCGGAATTTTTACGAGTGTTGATTCGAATCATAAGCGAAATAAAATTGCTGCTAATTGAGAAAGGGGGTAAATAATAAACAGGGAAACGTACTTTCGGGCAAACAAAATTTAGGCCAATTAATAAAATGGGAAACATTTTCGGGATACTAATATTCGACATTACAATTTTCGACTTTATGATAGGTAACCGTACAGGACGTAGTTACACAATAACTAGTTTGTCATTAAAATCTAAACTTTCTGTCAACTACAAAAGTCATCGATTTTTATGTCAAAGTCATGTGGGTTGGAACGTTATTGTGTAACTACGTCCAATTTGTTATATTGTTCACAGATAAAGTATAAGTTGCAAAGTGGATCCACACACTAAAAGTCCACAAGATGATAATTTTTAGTATCCTTAAGTCTTAGATATTTTCCAAGTACGTATTTATAAACTGTAATTAAATACTCATTTTGACTCTCAATTTCTGCAATGATATCTTTGTAAATAATAATGTATGATTGTTTCAGAGAATTTAGATTATGATAGATTCACAGAGAGATATGTCAAGTTATATTTTTTCAGTTACTTTTAAGCAAAAAAAGTGTAAGAGATCTTAAAACTTTTCTCTCTCATATATCGACTTAAGTTTTATTTTTTCAGCCGGAAAATGTCTAATCGATCAACGCGGCATCAGCATAATTACAACAAACCCATAGAAAGCACTATCAGTCTAACTAATAGGAGTGTACAGCGGAGCAAACCTCTTGGCGAATGTTGTGTCTGTGACAGTATTCACTACACTACTTATGACAACTCAGAGCCACATGTCGGTGCCTGCGATGCATCTCCAAGATCAACTGCTAGGAATGCAATGCGTGGGGAACACGGAATATTATCTTTCACTCCATCAGAGTATTACACAAGCAAATTAAACCATAATAACAAATTTCTACTAGATAAACCTCTTCTAAGACTTTATCATCAATTAAAGCAAACTCAAAAACGAATAGCTACAAAGCATTTGAAAATAATTAACCGTTTTAAATGTAGCCTTAAAAATGCCGCTGCTAAAATAAATTTGTCAAAAAGCAAATCATATGAAATTAATGAACAAACATTTTCCACCTCAATACCACTTTCTATTAGGAGAAAATTTTGCAAACGCAAGAAAAAATATAGAGTTATTAAGAAACATACAAATTTTAAAGAAAAAGGTACTAATTGCGATTCGTTATCACAACATTATAATTGCATAAGGTGTCACCAGAGGAAACGATGCAAAGCTTCTAATAAATTTTCTCCAAATTTTACAGCTGCCAGCTTACTTTTTAAAATAAGGCTATGTTTAAAACCATTACTTAATGGTTTTACTATGAAATCTCGCACTGCAAGCCAACTTAAAAGAAATAATGATATGTTTTACGAGCAGCATCCACTTATCTTCAATTATATTTTTCCTTATCGATACAGTTCGTCAGATAGCCTAGAAGAAATGTACGATACAGATTTAGATGATTGTTCAACAATAATTACGTCATCAAACTCTTCTACTGAATCCTTTAATGATCACCCAAGTCGACACCAGACGCAAATACGAATTAGAAGTCCAACCGTCGCCATTGAAAATTGTGTAAGGAACGTATCTTTGTACAATATGCACAGATCTGATAATGTATTAATCCGCCATTTGAACATTGACTCTAAAACAAATGCCATCAAATCATTGCGACGGGCTCCTCTTAAGAGGCATCGTAGACGTGTTGTAAATAAACCATACGGACAACATTTTTGCAAGAAGTATCAGACGTATTTTGCTGAAATAAAATATAGAAACCAAGTGTTAGAGCTCTCGCCAGCATGTCGGCAATCAGTTGCAATTGGGTCAACCTGGGACTGCTGTATTGACTTTGGCAGAAATACAAATGAGGATGAAAGTCATGAATGTCCACCTGGAGTCTGTGTTCCTGGTAAATGTAAACCAAATGAATGTTTAAAGCGTTTAAATACATCTGTTCCTTATGGCAGCGTTAACTTTGGCAGAAATACAAATGGGGATGTTTCTGCCCATGGTAGTATATCCGGACAGGCACGAAAACGTCATCAATGTCCACCTGGAGTCTGTGTTCCTGGTAAATGTATACCAAATGAATGTTTTAAGCGTTTAAAAACAACTGTTCCTTATGGCAGTCACGTATCGACCCAGGCGCGAAAGCATAAATTAAAAGAAAATGGGCATGCAACAAAAAGATTAAATAGAAAACAACCAAAAAAAAGAAGACAAACTAAAGTTGCCAGTAATCGTATATCTTTAGCATCCGGTGAACTTCGTCAACGCCCGAAATTTCGTATTAATTCAAAAACTCGTTTCGATTTTAATATCTATAAGGAATCTCCTATACGTGCGAGGTCTCGAGCGTCAAATAGAGATAGCGTAAGAAAAAAACAAACTACGAAACATAGAGCCGGTAGAGTACGGCAAAAGCGTAAGACGTTTAAATCATTAGAATGTACACCTGATATATGCCTTTCTACTAAATGTAAAGCAGGCGATTGTTATAAACGCAGAAACGCACGCACTGGCAGTTTTACCGACTCCTATTCTTCTGGTAGTTCTGCATACGGTAGCCACGTAGGTACTCAATCGAAGAAAATAAAAGGACGACACTTAAGAGCTGGAAGGGAAACTTTTTATAAAGACAAAGGTGTATTAAGTATGCCCAAGCGTAAAGTACGTATGCATAGTCGGAACGCAGTTCGTATTGGATCAAAGTGTAGTTTTAACATTGAGTTTTACAGAAGTTTACCCCAAAATGGTCTTATGATGAATGAACAAGGCCAGGCAGTTAGTTCTACCTCGCAAAAGAAAGGCACTAGACAAAAACGCAAAACAGGATCAGAATGTAAACCTAGTATCTGTATACCTAATAAATGTAACGCAAATTTATGTTTACAACAATTAAAGTCTAGAGATATATCCGAGGGTAGCCAAACTTCTACTAGGATGGCAAAAACAAAACGAGGGCTGAAGAAAGAGAATGCAACTTTCTATAAAAATAAGGGTTCATCAAGTATGCCAATGCCTAAATTACCACCTCACATGCGTAATCGGCAAGCAGTCCGGATCGGATCGAAGTGCAGTTTTAATATTGAATTTTATAGAAGTATACCGCAAAATGCACATCAAACAAATAGACACGAACGGGGTGACAGCAAAACTAAACAAGTAACCACATATAAATGTGATCCTGGGGCATGTATTCCTGGTAAATGCAATGCAAATAAGTGTTACCAAATATTAAAAGCTAAACACAAAATTTCAGACAGTGCTAGTTCAAGTGTCATGTCTCAAGGCAGCCAAGCATCATATAAGATAAAAAAAGGAAAACCGCTTACAGCAGAGAAAGCAACTACCTACAAAGATCAAGGTTCATCAAGCATGCCTAGGTCTATGACACCATTGCTCATGCCAAATCGACAAGCCGTTCGAATTGGATCAAAGTGTAGTTTTAACATCGAGTTTTATAGAAATATGCCTAATAATGCACTTGGAATGAATCAACATGATCAAGGTGACAGTGTAAAAATACACAAGCCACGATTTCAAGGTGATCCTGGTGTATATATTCCTGGTAAATATGATGGAAATGAATGTTATATAACCGTAAACGCTAAAAACAAAGCATCTTGTAGCTCTGTAAGTGGTAGTTCAAACACTACGTCACGAAGCAGCCAGGCAACCACTAGGCGACAAGGAGAGGTACATGCGACCAAAGCAACTAACAAAAGAAACAAAGGCGTAACCAGTATGACTGTTCCTAAACAAACATTAAAGGGTATGCGTCAACGACGAGCAGTTCGCATTGGATCAAAATGCAGTTTCAACATAGAGTTTTACAAAAGTATGCCATACAATGAATTTGCGATGCCTAATCAATCCGGTAATTACAATCAAGGTGTTGTTAATTTACCAACGCAAAACAAAACGGGTGCGAAAACAAGTAAGAGGCATAAATGTGAGCCTAACATTTGTGTTCCTGGTAAATGTGATCGAGCTGCTTGCTATCAACGAATCAGAGCCACAGCTATAAGCACTGGTACCGATACTTCAATAGGCAGCAATCAAACTGCTACCACCCAATCACGCAAGCTAAAAGGCCGAATGCTAAGGTCAGGAAGAGAAACAATTTATAAAGAAAGGGGTGTATCTAGTATTCCAAGACAAAGGCAATTTTTAAATTTACCAAACCGGCAAGCGGTACGAATGGGATCCAATTTTAGCTTTAATATAGAGTTCTATAAAGCGATACCCACCGGGCTCAAGGGTAAACAAAACTATGATCCTGTGACCCAATTACCGAACAAAGGATACGTTGAACAATTCAACCAGGGTGATATACCTGTTCAGCCTTCAACCGGTTCTGCTAAACAACGAATACCATTAAACCCATATGAATGCCAACCCGGAGTATGTATTCCGGGGAAGTGTAATCCTAATGAATGTCTTAAGCGTTTCGAATGTAAGCCTAATGTTTGCGTTCCTGGGAAATGTGATCCATATGATTGCTATCAAAGATTAACAGCTGCGCAAATTACCTCAAGCACTGACGGTTCAGACAGTTCAAAAGTGACGCCTAGTGGCAATCAAGCCCGCACTAAAAAGCGCAAGATATCTCTTCCCAATCAAAAAGCAGTTCGCGTTGGATCTACGTCTAGTTTTGACATCGATTTTTACAAAAACTTGCCTGATATGCCACAAAAAGATGTACCTCACATTCCAAGAAAAAACATATCTTCTATGCCACCTAAAGCTATGCCTCGTCAATACGCACAGCAACAAATCCAAAACATACAGAACTCTCAACAATTGTATCCGTCAAGTACAGGATCAGGCGCAGTACAATTAGGCAGAGTGATATGCGAATGTAAATCGGTAAAAGCTAGGAAAAAAATTAAAACAACAACGCAAAAGCAAATTACAGGCCAAGAAGATTCAGTTAAACAAGTAAAACAATCTATACAAAACAAAAAGAGTAAACGAAAATCTTCAGGAAAACCTGTTCACAGTGAAAGCACTTCATCGCAACAAACTACTCCTGACAATAAAAAGAAGGGAAAACCAATACAAACAAAAAAACCTCTGCCCAAAACAAGCAATAAACAAGAGCTAAAAAATGAAGTAGATGATACAATTACACAGCCATCACCCAAAACAGAAAAAAAACGTAAGCCGTCAAAAACAAAACGGAAACAAAAAAAAGAATCTGCTAAGTCACAGGACCAAGGTGACACATCAACCAAGGTCGATCGTGAAATATTGACTGAAAAAATAAAAAAACCTAAACGTATAAAACAAACTGCAACCATCCGTCGAATAAGTGATCATGGTGATAAAGGATATGAATGCGAACTTGGCGTATGTATTCCAAGTAAATGCGATCCACATGTATGCCTTGAAAGATTAAGGAACAAAGAAGACGGAGCTAGCACGGATTCATCATTAACTCCTTCCTCAAAGAGTAGCAAAGTCACTCCTGCCACCAGCCATGCTAAATCTTTGGCTAAGACTACAAGTGTCAATTTGGAGAAAGATGAGGAAGCGGAACGACGCAAACAAGCAAAAAATTTGCCTGTTTATAAAAATAAATCAAGTAGTACAATTTATTCTAAGAATACGGAAACGCTGCAGCCTATTTCAACACTGTATACGCCTAGCAGCAATAAAAATATAAAAAATGTAGTTCGCATTGGATCAAGCTGTAGTTTTAACCTTCAGTTTTATAGAGAAAAACCGCTAACGCCTGCCCAAGCTAGTGCCGCGCGGGTGGCTGCTATTAGATCCAAAAGCCAAGAAGTGAAAGCGGAAAGCACAGGTAAAGGTAACGGATTTATATCATTTCTAAAAAGTTGTTGCTGTAAATTTAAAGGAACACAAGGGCAAACCAATAATCTAGGTTCAAGCGCAAGACAGAGCCAGACTAAACAAAGATTTGAATGTATGCCTGGTGTTTGCGATTTTGATAGATGTCTTCGGATGGACTGCCCTGCAAGATCAAAATTTGTGGACGCAGGTATCGGAACACAACTGAGGGCTAAGTATACCATTCCATCCTTCAGCGCCAATGCTGCTACTCAGTCGCGCAGGTATCCATCGCCCCAACGAGCAGTAAGATATCACAAATCCTTTTGTCCTGCTATATGCAAATATTATGGCAACGCTGGACCATCCAGAGCACCAACTGGCCTGAACCAAATGCCTTTACAAGGATATATGCCATTCGGACCTAATATGGGTTACGGAGACAATTTTAATGGGTACCAGATAAGAGAACAAGCAGTAGTATTGGGTTCTGGTTGTGGTTTTAATGTCAATTTCTTTAAAAAAAAGCGTAAATAATGCATCCTTAGAAAGGCAACTAAATATATTAATGGTAAGGAAACACTTTATTTTAATAAAAATTGAAACAATTAACTAATATCTAAATATTATAATATTGAATATAAAATATATCCCAGATATAAGGGTGACGCGTCAAAACCATAAAGCATACATAGTTTATAATTCTGAAAATCTGTCAATAATACAGGGCAGATACTTACATGAATGTTAGGGTGCCGTTAGGGTTTGTTCCATATAATTTGATACCTGTCGTATGTACATTTCTACATTAAATGTGTCTTGTAAAGGTGTAGATTGTAAAGTCTGAAACAAGCTCTTCATATTAGGCAAAGTATAAGCTATTCATATAATGCATATACATAGTATAATGATATGCCTAACCCGAGCTGCACTATGTCATGCCTGGGTTGAGTTGTCGAACTTAGATCATCTTTTCGCTGTAACGTAACTATTGTTTAAACTGTTTTAACACAGACTTTGTTACTGATACAGTTAGCAGCGGTAGTTGCTGATGTGTTGAAATGGTCTCCACATTTTCTTAAACGAGTCTAAAAAGTCTAAAAAGGTATTTTGAACACTTCCTCCGCTCTGCTTGTCTACTTCTGCTGCTAACTGTTCAATGTGCATGCTACTGCAGTACGTAATCATTTGTTTTAAATAAATTGCAACATTTTGTTTATATCGTATAGTACTTTTATTTCGGTTAAGTTTTTATAGTTTTCCTAGCTATTGCTGCAAATTTTGAGACGCAACCATGGGTTAGGGAGTGGCAAATATTTGTATCACTTTCTTGCATAATATGTTGCAGTGTTCTAAATAACTTGCAGGTATGAACTTAAGGTTGTGTCTGAAATTATTGCGGTTTTCATGGTATAAAGATCGCAGGTACACATTAGCCCATTGTAGGCCAATCGGGCCGCTAGCTAACGCGGATCCCCCGCAACGGACGCCGGCCTCAAATTTTTTTATAGTACCCGCTAATTGGCGCGGTCGCGTGCGACGGACGATAATCCGCGCGGCGGGCGGCAGGTGTCCGCTCCGCTCCATACGCACACGGCGGGCACACGCTCGTAGACTTCTTTCTTGAATTCAGCGCTAAGTAAGGCATGCGCCCGTCACGGACTCGCTGGCTCGCGACGGGTGTCCGGAACGGGACCCGCGAAAGTGCGCACGTGGCGGGCGTCCGCGTTAAGGTGCGTTCAAAAAAAAGAGCATTCGCTGTTCTATCGCCCGTTCTACGAAATTAACCAATCACGTTTTGTGTAACGATCGAATTTCGTAGAGTGGGGGGTTAGAATAGCGAATGCTCTTTTGGTTTGAATGCACCTTAGGCACTGGTCTCACCGCGAGCTACTAAGCTATGAACTATCGGCTACAAACACGAACAAAACATACACACTCCCGTGTAAATAAAAGAGACACGGCGATACTCGCTCGGCGGTGATAGCTGATAGCTGGGCGAGTATCGCCGTGTCTCTTTTATTTACACGGGAGTGCATATCTTTTGTTCGTGTTTATAGCCGATAGTTCATAGCTTAGTAGCTCGCGGTGAGACCAGTGCCTTAAGCTAGCGTAGGTCTCACCGCGAGCTACTAAGCTATGAACTATCGGGTGTATGGCAGTGGTCTCACCGCGAGCTACTAAGCTATGAACTATAATAGGCTACAAAAACACGAACAAAAGATACTCACTCCCGTGTAAATAAACAAGACACGGCGATACTCGCCCGGCGGTAATAGGATATCCGATAGCTGGGCGAGTATCGCCGTGTCTCTTTTATTTACACGGGAGTGCGTATCTTTTGTTCGTGTTTATAGCCAATAGTTCATAGCTAAGGCACTGGTCTCACCGCGAGCTACTATGCTATGAACTATTTGCTATAAACACGAACAAAAGATACGCACTCCCGTGTAAATAAAAGAGACACGGCGATACTCGCCCGGCGGTGAGAGCTGATAGCTGGGCGAGTATAGCCGTGTCCATAGACATATCAATTTATAGACCGAGTCTATTATTATCTGTGGGTGACGCCGGCAATGCCTGTCAACGGTCTTTGGGTATACTAGTGCACCTAAACCGCAAATAGTAAAAGTGATTAAAATAAAGCTTTTCATGTATATTTCTGTTCGATAAGTGCACGGAATGTGATAAAAGTGATGACTGGTGTGGTACCAGGATGTAAAAACCGCCAGGGTTACCTAAATGAACAAAATAAAGACATTACCTACGTTTCACCGGTAATTTAGTTTTGAGTTGAATTTTAAGATTTCGAACCTTATTAAGGTAAAAGTATTAACTGAAAATCTTATTCAATATTTGTTGCCGGATACATGTGTGTAGTTTTGTGAATTAACCATTCGTATTTGCATTTGTAATGTAATTATAAATAGTGGGATTCAAATATTTGTATCGCATAGTGTTGTACATAAGAGACCGATCGTGATATCGATAAATGTATTGATAGCCAACTCAGAAAATGAATCGATGTTTTTAATTTCCAACAGGTTTCCACAGGACACTGAACAAAGGCTATTATGGGTCAAAAATATCAAAAAGGCAGACGACTGGTGCCCTAAAAAGTATTCAAAAATATGCTCCGCACATTTTAAGCTGTTGTTTCAGGCAAGGGTACGCGCATACGTGATTACATTCTGACGTAGTACCCACCATATTTGGTAATCATCCAATGTCATGTCAACCAGACAGTAAATTAAGTTTAGTTTAATAATGACACTCATGATACTTGTGTAGAGTGATTAATTATAAAGAAGCCATCATACGAAAATGGTTAGGTATGCTTTAAGGGATGATAAGTTCCATAAAACATGTTATAATGAGGGTTTTCTGAAATGCCGTTCACCAGGGCGGCAGCACCGAGGCGTCAGGTTCAGAAACTTGTCTAAATTGTCAGAGCGCCTATAGTTTCGTGTTTAAATTATTTGTACGAGTTAATAAAATTATGTAAAAAAATAAAATGACCTTCTAGTTAGTTTTTCTTTGAGGCTAGATAATTGTGTTTCTTAGCGGGACCTTACCGCTGAGTGGCGCCAGCTAGTGGCATACGTTTTAGAAAGACAGAACACTTCTTATGACATTTTAATTAAAGAAAATATTTCATTAATTTCGTAATTTTATTTTTATCCTAAAATGTAGATTTAGAAATCATGACATATTAAGGATCGCAGAAGATCGTGATTCTGAGTAGGAAATAAGGTTTATTCCTACTGTATTCGCTACCAAATTTGGTAAAAATATTATTATTGCCGATAAAAGCATACGATGAAGACTGGACAACACTAATAGTAATGACATTTTATCTAGTTAGGTTGGTAGCATTGTTCAAGAAAATGGAGTCATTGATAGAATTCACGACCAAGTAGAGCTACCTTATTTGTCTCTTTCCCTTATTGAATACATCTTGAGATGGTAAAGGATGACAATAGTTTGTTCAGGTATGTCTTAATACACGGAATCTTCCCTATATTTTATCTGTGGAACTCGGTCCAACTCACATTGACAAGTGTCATGTTAAATTAAAGTCATTAATCATAAATTATAATTTACACCTATAGGGAACTATAAACTATAAAACATACATTCCTAAAGGTAATTATTTTCACACACATCACATCATCAACCTCATATATTCTTTTAGTCCACTGCTGGAGATAAGCCTCTCCTACTTACCTATGCGTGTGAATGCCCTGTGCCCTGTCTGTGCTGTGGTGACGGCAGTAAGAACACATTTGTCACCACCCCAACTCCTCCTGCGGGTGTCGTAAGAGTCGACTAAGGGATTGAAGTGTCGCTGACCTCTATTTGATAAAAGATTGATGATGGGCAGCAGCGACATCATAGTTGACACAGTCATAACTGCGATCGCCAATCCGCTTGCCCAGCGTGGCGATTATGGGCATTTGCCTCCTAATGCGTTTATACGTATAGTTAATAGGAGAGGCCTACGTCCAGCAGTGGACTATCATAGGCTGATGATGATGAATGCCCTCGCCCCGCTGGGCAAACGAGTTGGCGAATTGCAGTAAGGTGTCTTCTATGATAATGCACCTGCCCATCATCATCATCAATCATCAGTGACTGACACTACAATCCCTTAATTGACTTTTACGACACCCACGGGAAGAATTAGGGTGGTGATAAATGTATTCTTACAGCCGTGCCTTCACGACCATATTTATGGGTGATTTCGAAAGAAGACACTTGGACGAAGTAATAAAATTACATGTGATCTTCTTGTGATTTTCGGAATTATCCCAAGGCACCTAAATAACTTTTGACTCCACTGATGATATGCCGATTTATGCGTCGTTGGACTAAAAGTAAATATGGCGATATATAAAAATGTCCACTTGCTTAAATTCGGGCGTATATAATTTTGACGAAGTATAAAAATGTTCACCTGTATATTAGACCAAATATGAACATGTTGCGACACTAGACTAAAAGTAAATATGGCAATGTATAAAAATGTCCACTTGCATAAGTTCGGGCATATATAATTTTGACGAAGTATAAAAATGTCCACCTGTATATGATTGTTGGTGGTGATGAATTTGATCCGTATATGTATTATTATAATCCTGGACCTATAGTAAAGAAAGTAGTCATTTTTATATTCAGACTTGATTAGACTTAGACATTTGTACACTTTGAAAGTAGTCATTTTATATTTCGACTTGATAAGACATAAACATTTTTATAATTTGATAGTAGTCATTTTTATATTCCGACTTGATAAGACTTAAGCATTCTAAAGTATTGGCTTTCTAACACTCGAACCATTTTTATTTTATATGTAGACATTTTTATACATCACCATATTTACTTTTAGTCCAACGACGCATAAATCGATATGCCTGATATGAAATTCGCTATTTTGAATAGTTTACTCATAATCATAACTACTTAGCGTTATCAACGTGCACTTTTCGTGGCAAAGGGTAGGTAACTAGGTATGGCTGACAGATAATAATCATAACATAACTTCATAAAATAATAAGTGCGCCCAAACCTGTCCTATATATAATTTAGAAGTTAAATAATGATAATATGTTATTCATTTACAGTTAAATCTCGTCATGTGATGATGTTGACCGTCAGAAACCTCACAAATGCTATAATTTTACAAGATTTGATCACATGCATATATCACAAGATGGATTCGCCCTGAGTTGGAATTACTTTCACACATCTGAGAGTGCATTGTGGAAAGTAAAAAATAACTATTCAGAAAATGTTAATAACATACCATTAAAAAAGTATTCAAACTATCCATTTAAAACTAAAACGGAATATAAAGAAACCAAACCATTAATTTTCTCAAACCTTTCCAGTAGCAGCTTTTCTATAAATTGTAATGGTAATAAGGAACGTGCTGATGAATGCGCGACAAATAATTCAACTTACTGCCTATGGAAAGGTAATAGAATAAACATAGAAGAGTTACAAGTATTTTATATGTTTGAGAAACCTTCTCAACGATCAAAAGATCCAAAAATTGAGACTTCTCAACGATCAAAAGATCCAAAAATTGAGACTTCTCAACGATCAAAAGATCCAAAAATTAAGAAAGAAACTGGTAAATGCAAAGCTCTTAGTGAGATTGACAAAAAAAAAGATGAAAGTAAAGATTTAAAACGACTAGTAAATGTATTTATTGATTCAGTAGAATGCAAGTGTATTGCAAACAAACTAAAACAATTAATCCCTAATTATGGCGAGGGCGCTTATGCTGAAGCTGAAACTCAAGCGCGAAGATATGGAGGACGAGCACAAAGAGCTGGCAGAGAGTCTTTCTTTAGAGATAGAGGGACATCGGGTAATTGTAAATGTCGTAAAGGAGAAGATAATGAACAAATCATAGTTACACAACGCTTTCCCTATGAGCCTAAATTGAATGAAGACATTGGTTCTGCCCAGAAATGCGCTAACCCGGCAACACGTTGTAGTCATTGTCAAGCAAATCAGTTAAAAAAAGAACAACTTCCTGTTCAACGCCTGTTTTGCAGAATAATACAACCAAATGAATGCAGGCGTCTTGTAAATAATCTAAAACAGGTGATCCCGCAAATAAATTCTCATAAACCTCCATGTTCCCGTTGCGAAGCACGGACTCAATCTCCAGGCTATGAAGGCTACTATCAAAGAGCAGGTAGAGAATGCTTTTGTAGAGAAATTGGAACATCAGGACCCACGAATTACATAAAGAATAAAGAAGATTTGAAGGTTGAAGCTCCAAGAGGTGAAGTAGAATATGAAAATAACGAGGATTTATATTACGAAACCTATAAACCACCAACTGTAAGCAGGCGTATTGGTTGTAAGAACATAAAATGTCCTAATCGTGTATCCCAAGACAAGCAAAAATTCCATCAATCCTCTACTTATTGTAACATAGATGATACCAACACTGAAAATAACTATTTCACAAAATTTTGCAACGTGATGTTACAATCTAAAAATATATTTCCGATTACCAAAAAGTGTTGTAAAAATAGATGTACATGTACAAATTATGAGGTGGATGATAATGAAGGTGGTTTTGTTAAAAAGTATTGTGAACTATTACTATCAGCAAAGACGACCCACGATGTTCCAGAATGCTGTAGACGTAAACATGATGTAGATAGTGTTATTAAAAGGCTTTACCAAATGATATTAGACTCTAAGAAAAATACACATAAACTGAACACAGAAGTAATGACTCAGTCTCGCAGTTACGGCGGACGTCAACAAAGAGCAGGAAGGGAAGTATATTGCAAAAATAGAGGAACATCCGGCGCCCCTAAATATAAACAACCAAAGACAGAAACCGAAGGTTATGAAGAAGTAATTGAAGAGTATCCGACCTGTTTAGAACCTGCTCCAATTACTGATAGAGCTGTAGGCATTGGTACAAATTGCAAGTGCAGTTTCGGTTGGTATAAGGATCGTCTTGCATACGGCGAACCAAAACCTCAATGTGATTTGAAAGGAGCAATTGAACAATGGAATGAGGTCCCGCTACGGCAAAGAGGCACAAAAGTCGGCGCTTCTTTAAATCTCGACTTAGGCGGCAATGTTTATAATACCAACGCTGCAACTCAGTCACGCAAGTATAGAAGCCGACACCTAAGAGCAGGTAGGGAAAAGTTTTTCAGAGAAACACATACGTCGTGTGTTCCTTGGAACACCAACGTAGATGAAAATTATAAAGCTATCAATCAGCCAGTGCAACCTAAGATACCACCTGATCGAAAAGCATTTCGTCTTGGTTCAGACTGTAGCTTTAGTTTTGAAATTTCAAAAGACAGCTATCCAGATGATATAGACAAAACAAAACCGTGCGGCGTTAAAACCGATAAGAATCAAAATAAATCTCTTTACTCTAAATTTATTCGTCAGCGACATAATAATGAGGCAATGACTAGTAAAAATGATGCTTGTATGTGTACAGATAGTTGCTTACAAGGAAAAGATGACTGTCCATGTCAGGCCCCGCCAAAAGCACCTGAACCACGACCGTTACACATTGCATCCAAAGTTAGTTACGATTTCAATTTTTATAAAAGTATTTCTCCACCTAACGTCACAAATGAAGTGGTTGAAGAAATAAAACCTTGTACAAAACCTTGTCGAGCAGAACGAGTAGCTTCAACATGTGACGCGGCCGTATGTTTACCAGATAGAAAGAAAGACCTTAATAGCAAAAGTTACACTCAAAACGCAAGTAAAGTCGTCCGATCGAGAGGGTTAAGAAGTCCGTCTCCTACCAAGGTAAATAGCTATAAAGCAGCAAAGAAATGTTTCCTACGGTTAATGTCAAAAAAGAACTTTTTAAGGTTAATCAAAGGGAAGCCAAAATCAGAACACGAAATAGAAGAAACTGGGGCGTCGCTTTATTTCCAAGATGAAGAGTTGCCCCTAGCTCAGTCCGAGTTTGTATGTCCCGGGAATTGTAAACAAATATCTGTTATTTGTCAGACGGAAAAACCCGATCAACCATTACGTATGGGATCAAGTTTTAGCTTTGATTATAATATGAATAATCTTAAACCTAAACAAGACAACACATACGTTGAAAGGTTTCCTCGACTCGAAGATTTTGGTGGTTCCAAAAAGAAAAAGAATTTTTTCAGATTAATTATCGGAAAAATACGAACACGAAAACGAGCTCAAATAAAAGTTAAAGTAGAGCGTTCATGTGATCCAATAGAATGTCGTCAGCGAAAAAAAGAAAATGATAGTTGGGTTTCTTATATAATTTCTAACATTAGGCAGCGAAAACAAAATCGTACTGATAGAGACCCTAAAGAATTTTTCTCCGATCTCATATTAAAATCCGTCAGAAGCGGAACCTCGAGTAAATCTTGCCCGTGCAAATGTTGCAAACAATCGAAATATTCCAAATGGCGATCATATATGAAAGACGTTGAAAACCAGTTGAAAGAGACCAAACTCCCTCAAAAAAATTCTAGAGATAGTTTCATTTCAGTCATGCTATCTAAACGTCGCGATCCTTCTAGAAGACGGAGAAGAAGACGACGGGGGGGAGGATATAAAATTAATCCCAAATTATATACAGACGACCTTGATGAGCTTAGTAGATCCATTCTATTGCCATCCCGTAGTTCTCGTACATCAGATGACTGTGAACCCTGGCAAGTTAAATCTGATTGCTGCTTTAAATGCGATTACAACAAATCAGACAGCAGTGAATATGGATCACAATCAACAATAAGCTCTCAAAGTAGCAGAAATTATGCAACGAATTGACTTTTTAATTAAAAGTTCTGATTTAATTTGTCCATACTGTGAGCCACCGCTTATTGTTGCTAGCTTACGGATGTGTTTAAATTAGACGACAATACTATAATAAAATACAACTGATCATCAGATAAATCACGCAATCAATAAATCACTGATATGTGGTTTAATCCAGATCTGACTTTCAAGTTTTCGGAATTCATTTAATTGACAGTCGATAATTGTACAATAAAGTATTAAAAGCGTGGACAAAATATTTAATTTTAAATACTACTAAAACCGGTTAAGCAATAATATAATATATACTTATTGTAATTATTTTTGGCCTGCAGTGTTATTCTGTCTAACTCTTTTAGGACTGAATATACCTACACTATCTACTATTTTAAATAGGTGGTATAATATTCGATAAAAACAGCAAATATGTAATAATAATAAAACATAGCAAGCAGTACCTACAGTAAAGCCTAAATATATAATATGTTGACCTCAATACAAATATTAAAATAATTCAAAAATATAATGTAAAATTAAATTACCTATGGGGATAAATCGAGACCTTAGATGTTACGCCATAAAAAATTAGCTTTTGATTGCCTGGGAAAAGGGAAATGATAATTTTAGTTGGCGGATACATTTATCCGGGCATTGTAAGACAGACCGTTAATGAATTATATCGCAGACTCAGATAGAAATGAATTTTTGAATTTACTCATCTTACGTAGCGTACGTAAAATGCCATTCTTCTGGGTATAAGTGCATATATGGATTCATTTAACTACTGTGTACGCACTTTTTTATTGTACCAAAATGTAATGAGTATACTGTAATTATGTTGTAAAATTGATTTGTGAATAAAGTTTTGTTTTTTTAATTATTATAGGTGTATTGATACATGAGTATTGATATTGTTTATCGCCCTTAAATATTAATTATACTGATTTACAAAGTAGAGTAAAACTGTATAGGGGCGGGATTACACCTGTGAGATCTTACGTAAGTTGTAGGGACGGAGCTATACTAAGGAATGAGATAGTGATATTCATCTCTCCTTTATTTAACTTCTCAAGTTAGGTACTTTATTATATGGTTATAAACATATAATACAATAAAACATACAAAAGCAATACAAAATATATAAACACATTGTACAAAAACCTAACTTAGGGTGCCGCAGGCAACGGGGCGGGCCCAAGCTGCCGGTAGTGCCGGTGGTTAGGGCTGCAGAGAGAGGAACCGCCGGACAATGCGCGCTGTGTCCAGGATTACCGCCTTCTGCATCTGACCCTTGATCTAACCACCTAGCGAGAGCCTATTGATTCACGCCTTATATATAACATATAACATAATCATGTTATATTATTATAAAATCATTATTTTGATTTTACATCGTGTGTTGTCTATTGATATTCCTCAATAGATTAAATATTAATAAATACACTCACAGGGGTAAATCCGGCCTAACTTCATCTTACGTCAGACTCAGGTGAGGTGTATGTACCTAATCACCTCTCTGTAATCGTCCTCTAAGGGACCCTTAGAGGACCCTTAGGAGGAGGAGAAGCGGAGCGGAGCTGTGGGAGCTCGGCCAATGAGACCGCATCACAGTGTTTCGAATTTGAAGAATGTAATTTGTCAATTTTGCACAGCTCGGCTCCGCTCCGCGTCAGTGGAGCCGCATCCTTAGGTTAGGAACCACCATTCTCACCAAGGACTCGCCTTTAGTTCGTGTTCCAATCGCGGTCGTGATTTAAAACCATGTCAAAACGTAAATTAGTGATGTTTTCCATAAATAGTAGAATTCTATTACTATCAGTTTGCTTTATCTGTAGATATTCTCTTTGATCAAAGGTATGATTTCAAAATAAATAACAGTCAAGTGTCAAAGTACAATTTCAAAACCCGTTAGCTAAGTGAAAATTTAAGAAACAATCCAACAAAATGTTTTGATCAGACTTGTACAGTTATGAAGCATACATAATTTTAGGGAGTACGTATCATGATGCACATAACTATGAGTTGACGCCACAGTTGTCGTGTGCTGCTCGGTGAGGTTTGTACCTAAATATCTATTATTATTACTTTTACTACCTTGTAACGTATAAGGATAAGGACTAAATTGGTCTACAAAATATCTACAGATAGCATATGCCAGAGTTGTGAATAAATACTAATTGGTTATTGCATATCGGAGAGGCCATTGATAGTCCTAGCACGATACCTCCTCGCAACGCAAGAAATATGCTATGCAAAGCAACACAGTTAGTGTAGAAGGGCCTCGGATGCATGGTTTCGCCTTGGGAGAGGCAAGTCCATACTGACCGAGCCGATAGAACCTCCTAAATAATATAATATATAATAATTATGTACTCATTTCTCTTCCAGGTGAACCTTGCCATGAGCTCAGACTTTTTTTCCTAAATATGTAACTGTACGCAAGTACAGTTAAGAAAATGTACAATAAATGTGCAGTGAATGGATCTAGCAGTGGATGGACATAATGTCAGAGTCCAGGGTCAGCCCCGATGTAAGTTGGGGTTGTATTTGTAATAATTATTTGGAAACTGCTAGAACTAGGAATAAAAAGTGTAATAAAGAGCTCCCTAAAATTATAACATCGATAACAAAACCACAATGGTTTCACGAATCAGCGATATCAATTTCAGAACTTGACAGTTTTATTAGCAAACAAGCGGGGCGGTTCAGTGCACGTTACAGTAATGGTGCTGAAGAACACTTTACGTATTTTAAAATCGAAGAATACCCACCAAACACTATTAAAGTTGAAGATAGTTCCTCGAATCCAAGCCTAGCGAAGTCCGATAGATTTACAGCCTTGAAGAAAAACTGGCAAGAAGGATATAAAATAAACCTCGTACGATCGAACCATCACATCAACAAAGTGAGCCTAGGAGAGAGCTTGCAACACGAGGTCGATAATGACACTTACACGTTAAACAAAAGTTATGTGCTTATTAATAAGGCCCCGATCATGACATCATTGCCACAAATAGAATATTCATATTACAATTCGAGACCGAGACCCGTTCTTAGAAATTCCATTTTGTTAAAGGAACCTAAAAAAGTAACAATTCAAAACTGTTCTTTGAATTCAATTTCAAGCTTTTCTTTAATGCTTTCGACTTCGAAACGGCAGAACTTGAAAAGATACATTCATGAAAATGCGCAATTTGCGACGGATTATTTATTTGCTTCTGAAACAGACATAAATAAACCATCGAGAAAACCAAACACGAATAATTATAACGGAGATGAAACTGACAAGCACGATAGACAGTTATCACCATTGTCAAACATCAAAGATTATTTAGGACCATATGGGCGAATCCAACTTGTGTTTAATGCCATAGAACAAACAGGGGCACAGATGAAAGAAAAGGGTACTTCTCAACAATTCAAACAACGATCTCAAGGTATTGGCAGTGGATCAGTTAGTGGCGCTAATGACGATTCGAGCGCATCGTCCAAACGGCGTACAATCAAAATAGAATCGGGTGTCAGTTTTAGTGTAGAGTTTATTGACAGAAAAAAAAGTACAGAAACCGTGTCCAGTCGTGAACCAGAATCAGACACAAGTGAAAAACCAAAAAAGAAAAAGAGCAAGGCCCTGCATCGATGTCTTTGCACTACATCATTTCCAACAGATGATAAAAAGTTAAAAAAGAAACCCTGTGATTCTGGGGTATGTGTACCAGGGAAATGTACTCCAAGTGAGTGTTTCAAACGGCTTCAGCAAAAGTACGGAACCAAAAAGAAAAAAAGCGACAGTGATGTTTCATCTAGTCAGGCGTCACAAACACGCAAGAAAAAGCCAAAAGAGGAAAGAGCAGGAAAAGAAACAGTACTGAAAGAAAAGGGTTCATCAAGTATTTCAAAATACAAAGAAACAGTCAAGGAAATACCTCTCCCTGAGAAAAAAGAGCCAGAAAAATTTAACATTGTAACATGCATGACAAAATGTTGTGAAAAATTACAATTTTGGAAGAAAGACAAGCATATTGAGCTAAAACCTGCAGTCATAGGCACTGACATATCTCTCAAAGAAAAAGACAAAAGTTTTGGTTCTACTGTTGCAAGTCAAAAGGGTAAGAAAGAAGTTGCTAAAAAAGGCAAGAAGGCGACTGAGAAAGTCGAACCAGCTAAAAAGGAGGATGATAAAGCTGCCAAGAAAGGAGGGAAAAAAGCAAAGGATGTTAAGAAAGCAGAAGAAAAAGCAAAGGATGTTAAGAAAGCAGAAGAAAAAGCCACGGGCGTTAAGAAAGGAAAAGGTAAAGCAAAAGATGCCAAGAAAGGAGAAGAAAAAACAAAGGATGTTAAGAAAGGAGGCGTAAAAACAAAGGATGTTAAGAAAGGAGACGAAAAAGCAAAAGATGTTAAGAAAGGAGACGAAAAAGCAAAGGATATTAAGAAAGGCAAAAAAGGGAAAGAAAAAGCTGATAAAGAAGAAGTAAAAACAGAAACTAAAGCGACTGGAAAAGAAATGAAAAAAATCCGACCTTTAAAACCATATGAATGTGAACCCGGTGTATGTACTCCTAAAATATGTGATCCAAAGGTATGTTATGAACGAAAATTCCCCCCACCACCCCCTAAAAAGGTGTCATCATTAACGAAATTTACAAATTGCCTTAGAAAGATGTGTTGCAAGCGACCAGTCGAAGACGAAAAAGCCACTCAATCTCCCAAAACATCACTCGAAATAACGCCCGGAGCCACTGTGTATCAAGAAAAGGGGACTTCGAGTCCGAGAAAGATAAAGGGACAAATAGGAGAACCTGTAGGACAAATAGGAATAGCTCCAGTAGAGACGGGCATAATAACTAAATCGAAAAAACGGGGTAAACAAATGGATACAGGCATACAACTGCCTGTAGATGCCGGTGATTTATCTACAGTTGGTCCAAAATCCAAAAAGCCTACAGCGTACTCAGGTATGCAATATTTCCAAACAGTTGATCCTGACCGAATGACTACTCGTCAGGGAATCAACATTGGATCAGAGTGCGAATGTAGTGTCGAATTTTACAGGATGCTTTATTAAAAATTGCTTTGTTACGTCTTAAGGAAAATATAACCTACCTCTAATAATGTAATCTGTGACCTGTCTGTAACCTCTAATAATGTCGTTTTTAAGTAGTTTTTATGATGATATTCAATAAAATGTACAGTTCAAAATCATTTTTTAAAACACACTGTTACCTGTTACTATTGTTCTACACTGGTACCTACCTACCATGTTTTATGGTTTTCAATGAAAGTAGATGGATTTTGGTCTCTGCGGCCCTACCGCGAACTACGAAATCCGTTTTCAGGGTTTTTTCTGTCACTCTAATGACGCCTTTGTTGGGGTGACAGAGACAAATTCCTCGAAATTTACGAACTACGGTGTCTGCGGTAGCAGGCCTGGTTGACGATAATTCAAATCCCGTCGTTGTTGATTTGGGTTACTCTAGTATTATCAGTCTAGTATAGGCCTAGGGCTCGTTCAAAAATCATGTGATCATATTTGGCCGATTTGTGACCCCCCAACTAGGTGGTATTCGGTGAGCGACTTTTCGGAACCATCGTGATCACTTGTGATATCATGCTGACTAAATGTTCTAATTTCATATCAAGTCAATGGTGGCGGAAGGGTTTAAGGTTTATGCAGGTTTAATGTAGTCATTTTCCTAGAACACTGAATATTAATTGAATATTTTTTTAAGAACTTCAAATATAACGTAGGTACCTAACCAACACGTATGAAAAAAATAACTAAATATTGTTTTCTCGATTTTGGGCTTGGCCCCATACTACAATTTGTTCAGTGTGGCTTATAATATAATACCTATACAGTGTGTTACCACCCGGGCATTTACGAAAATGGGTAATAATACGCATTACTAGCAATCTTTTTCAAGTATTAACATTTGACAAATATTTAAATTGAGCATACGATTAAGTTTATTTCCTCTGACAATGGCTGTGATCTGTCATTGTAGAGTGCAAATTAAAGATCAGGGTCGCATTTTATAAAGTTACAATTTACAATTTCGCTGTTTGCCTCTCTTTCTGGCTAATATGTGCGTGCGTTAGAGAGGCAAACAGCGAATTTGTAAATTGTAACTTTATAAAATGCGACCCAGGTTTAAAGTAAAACGCTTGTCAATCAACTCTTAGAAAGTTAATTTAACTTTTATAATTAGAATTTTGAATCGAATCACACGGTTTGGCTAAAAATCTGCAACGCATTTCTCGGTTTCAATAAAAGCCTGTATCATGGTTACACACTGTATACGGTATGTAATAGTCTCTCAGAAAACACCGTGTATAAAAAGGGGTAACTAAAACACAAACATTAGTAAATCCATATAATAAAGTACACAGTATTATGATTACAGTTCCGTATTTATAGTGCAAGTCAGATAAATTCACATTTTATACTTATTAATTGGTGATATGTTACGGTATTACTCGTATCTTACATACTAAGCGCAACTGTCGCTGTAAGGCTTCAAGCGAAGATTGAGATGCAAGCAAACAGAACAGCCGTAGCCGTGTCGTCAGACGTTTGATTCTTATTATATTGGTAAATGGTAATTTTTTACGCCTGGAACAAAATGTGTCGTGTGCTGTTGTGCACATCAAGCGAGCGACCGCATTGACATGGCGAATGCTGTGAAAGCAAGTCTTGCTGACATAATGAGGTTTACATCATTCGTTATTCATTGGTCGATATAGGTACATATTGACGTGTACGTTCAAAAGGTCAAGCGCTCGCTTATTTTGTGAGTTAATCGCAGCGCTAGAAACACACGTTCGATTTTTAGGCCCTGGTTTTTCCGACCGGCGACCGACGAAACGTCGCCGGCAGCGGGTAACCGACGACGTGTTAGAGAAACCATTCGAACATTCGCGAACAAAACATTCGAACGTCGTCGTCGGCGGACACGCGTCGATCGCCGGCGCCAGAAAAACCAGGGCCTTACGAAAAGTACCTAAAGCAGACGTGCGATTAGAACACAAAGCAACCGCTTTACTGACGACTAGCGACTTTATTATCGTCGGACAAAAATCTGATTAGACTGAGTGTAAATTATAAATATTAGATGTCATATACCAAAAAAAGAGTGTCTCCTCAACTTCCTAAATATGAGCACTGATAGTGATAAGTCAAGTCTAACACCCCAATGATACAATACAACATACAACACACTTAAATTCTTGTCGGCTTCATACCCATAGAGAGATACGAGTAGATCCATGTCATTAAAAAAGAGTACATATTTAACGGCTCAATAAGAACAAAACTTTAATGAACATCCTTTGTGTACGAAAGCTAGACATACAAAAGAGTGGATGACATTCTAAAGTGCCTACATCGATATTGCAAGCGCAAAAGCACACTACTTCACTATAGTTGCCGATTTCTAAGAATGAACTTTTCATAGTTTAGAAATGAGCCTTATATATATGACGTTAAGACTATCGAAAAAAATGCTAGTCTTACCCTCATATTAATATAGGTGAAAAACTTAAGAAAGTCACCTGTTGTACGTGTGAGTGACGTATTCGAATAGAGAACACATATTTGAAATTAGTAACACAAACAAAACAAATGCCTATTCGAACACATCACTCACACATACAACAGGTGACTTTATTAAGTTTTTCACCTATAATAAGGTTTAATTAACAACTGTCAAAAGTTCATTTTTAGAAATCTGCAACATCTTTTTGGGTCGCCCAATTAGCGTAAAGTTAGAAAACCTCTACGAACAAATAAAACATGGAAGCCGCACGCCATACTAAATTGCCTTTTAAAAACGGTCCTGAATTTTAGTTGACAAAGGTCACCCACTGTTCAATGCATTACGATATAGAATTTCCATTTCAACCAATAAAAACTTAAACCGCCATTTAAAAATAGTTGTGATTGGTCCATCAAAGTTGTGATTGGCCATTTTCTATAAACATTTGTCAAAGATGTTGCGCCGAAATATGCGCGGTGTTATGAAAAGCGCCATCTCCTGCCCATCTTGGCACAATTGAACAAATTGGATTGTGGGGGCATTTTTGAGCTGGCGTTAAGGTGCGGTTAAACTAAAAGAGCATTCGCTGTTCTAACCTCCCACTCTACGAAATTCGATCGGTACACAAAACGTGATTGGTTGATTTCTTAGAACGGGCGCTAGAACAGCGAATGCTCTTTTGGTTTAAACGCACCTTTAGACGTCCATGTTATATATGGTCGCAGGAAAACCTTAATTTCAGTCAGCTTTGTAACGACAATTAAGCACTAAATTTCGATAATAACTCGGTTTTGGTGTTCATTTCCAAACTATTAGCCATATCATAATACAAAAACGCTGATCTAGTTTAAATTCCTAAAGATATTGTATTAACTGTCGTTAAAAAGCTGACTGCAATTAAGGTTTTTTAATTTCACACTAATTGAGTGCCCCTAAAAGTGAAAATGCCCCACAAAAAAAGGGAAAAATCTCCAATTAAGAGTTCATTGACCCTTAGTAAAATTGGTTAAGTATCCATTAATTCATAATCAGGGCATTATTTGCGCGATTATTTAGTTGCTTTCATTGTACCCTGTTTACACCTGCTACATGACCCAAAAAACACCCTTTTATATGAATAATCTTATAACGCAAAAAACGAGTTACATTTAGTTATTATTAAAGCTCTTAATTATGTACCATATTTCTGATGCCGTTGCAGTGTTAATTTATAATTTCACTTTTTGGTAGCAAAATTTTTAATTATCGATACTAATGGCATACATCATTTTAGTAAAAATTATAGAATATGTACATATACAGAAAATTGGGTTACCTTTCGCCCACATCTGATCCAAGGTATTGATACCGTAAAATGCTACAACTTTGCCAACCTGCCACAAGTTTGCCTGTTTTGAAAAAACCTACTTTTACTAACGTACTAAGCCGTTATCTATTTTTTACTTCTAAAATGGTAAAAGATGTAGAATTTATCTGGCTACCGACTTCAATTAATAATTTCATGGAAGCACAGATAGTTTTAGTAATCCCGTGTCAACGCTTGGAAAACAGCAACGTGTTTTTGTGGTATGCTCAAAACTTTCGTTACTATTGGTAAAATGTTTGTGATAGCCGCTTGCGGAGCACTGATATGGAAAGTAACAATGCTATCTTCGATTCTTTTCCCAAGTTATCATGTAAACATACCCATTTGAGGCCAGAATGATTAGAGGCAATGTTAGGAATGGTTTCGTTGAATACACTTGCCCCAAAATTGCCCGTTCTAGTATTGTCACTGTTCACTAGTTTTATTTTGTTAATATTAAGTAGGTACTCCCAAAGCAGAAATGATCAAAAATGCACTATAAAACTATCATAGATGAGCGTATAGTATCATAGATACTTATTGCTATCTGTATTACAACGAACAAGACTAAAAGTGTCCAATTTTTTATTTCGTCATAATACTCGTCTCTTTTATTTGGCACAACCCATTTAGCTACCCATGAAAGGATGTATGGAAATGTCGTAGAACACGTTACAAGTTGTACTCGTAACTTGCAACTTTGCCTACGCCGTAAAAAAATATTTAAGTAGTTATTATGTGTTTTCTATTGATACCTTGATTACCTTGGCTTTGATATACTTGCTATGATCATACAAAAGGTTCCCATAATTAAATACTCCTTCTATTACCACAGATAATCAACGGAGCAATATTGCAGCTTTTGGCTACAACTTTGACTGCAAATTTAAATGCGTCTACAAGCCAAAATATTCGTATTTGGCGTATTTTGAACCTTTATATATTATTATACGTATTTTGATCCAGATCAGCTTAACGATACAAGCAAGATCCCAGATAAAGTATACTTTAAGAGTTATTTTTAAAAAACATGAATTTTTGTGCAATGTTGTAGCATTTTACGGTATTGATATTGATCTTGGATCAGATGGCACATCCATGGACTTGCCAAACAATAATGTTCGAGGAAACACTCACTATTTAACAAAAAAAAAATCGAAAGGATTACTCGATTGTAGCCCTGTAGATATTGCAAAGAGAAGTATGTGAGCATTTACCAAAATAATTGTCGAAAACCGGAATCTCACAAATCTCTAATCCTACCCCGTTTAGGATCGCTAAGATCAGAATCAACAGCTGTTTCGATACTGATTATAATTATTTAAAACGGTACGAGACGACCGGAAAGGACGTCTGTCGCCAGAATGTAATTAGAAATTAGAATTTTCAAGGTTTCTTTTAAAGTACCTATTACATGCATACATTTTTGACAGATGTACAATAATAAACTAGAAAGTATTTCAGTCACTACATTAGTAAAATTGAAAACGAAAACGATTTTGAATGGGATCAACACAACCTAAGACTGACGAAAAACAGGTTTTCGATATCTTTTTGGGAAACACATTGCACTCTTGCAGACCATTCGTCTAAAAATGTCAAAAAAAGCAGGTCTATGTAAATACTTAGGCGAGTCATTTAAGCACGGATGTGTCTTATGTATGCGGTTTTTATCGCATGCCAATAGTTCGTCTTCAAAATTTAAAGACGCGTGTAAATAAAATAATTAAAATTGTACCGTAAAAGTCATGGGTCGTTCCCGGTAACTTTCCCAACACAGTATGGGGAATATTCTCAAATGGAAACTTTCCCCATAGTAATATTGGGAAAATACGAGGAACGACCCATCATTAATCCCGTAGCATTAATAAGGGATGTAACGAAAAAACATATAGGCACATAAAAAAATTATAAATAGTGAGGTGACTATAATTTGCCTTTGTATTTTTTTTTAGTTAGAAGCTTAGTCATCTTTATTCGTAAGATGAAGTTACACATTCAGATGGATATTAGCTTTATTATTATATAAATATGTACCTATGACTGCCATAAAACCTCTCAAAAAGTTTGTACATTTGGATCACGTCTTATATAATGATAAAAAATTATAGGCTGGTATAAACTTTCATAGAAACATCTTGGAACATTTTGGGAAATGTGGTGGATCTTGCTCAACATCATTGAACGTACCTGGCTACCAATTTTTATCAATATCAAAATCGTGATGGAAATCATTTAACTTGTGAGAAATGCTCAATGAGGCCCATAAATGGTAGGTTCTTAACTGTGTTGCCGTTTGTACGCCGCGTATTAAAAAGGACACGCACAGCACGGTTTAGCACAGCTACGCTTTTGCATTTAATCCTGGGTGCTTAGACAAGTTGCCAATCGCTAACGCTTAATCGTCAATCGTAAACGAAAGACAGCTAAATGTATTTGTCGCACTAATGGGAAAGACTGACAGAGAGGGAAAACTACGATACGCTACTAAGCGTTAGCGATTGGCAACTTGACTAAGCATGCTGATGCGGTTCTCACAATGTTTCCTGTATTACCTATTGCACGGTAACTCCGGTTCTATACAATTGACATTATTTTGGTTATTCTAAATCTCTTTACACACAAACTATCTAGCAGATTAGCGTCGGATATTTTTTGGTACTTAATGGACTATGGACACATTGAAAGATATTTCGTCCACATTGGGTTAAAATACAATCCATGAACGCCAAGAGTAATATTCGAAAACTATTCCAGTTTTTCTTAAGAGTCCGACATAGTTTTTACGAATTTGCTTATCTTTGTTATATTATATTTGGAGTAAACGTAGTAATCCTGCTAGCATTCTAGCATACAACGGAAGACAATTACAATTCTAATTGTATAAGTGGAGTACCTTTCCATTTTTGTTCTTAGTTTTTTAATAATGTACCTCAATCTAGGAGCTGTTTCATGACATGATTTTTGGTTGAAGAGGTAACTTGAAGCGTCCACGGAAAGAACATTTCTAGTCAATTCAAATTACATATGATGTGGATGTACTGAAATAAATAAAATAAAAATAAAATTACAGAAGGAAAAACCACCTTACTTTTAACATGATAAGGTGTGAATTTGCCATGATAAATAATCACCCAAATAGCAGTAAATCTGAAGTAATACGGGATAAGGAAACGCGTGTGACATCTCTGGAGGACCAGGTGTCCACAGGGTATAGTTGCAGTTTATCACCAGGCAACCCATATACTTCTTGCCTCTATACATCAAACAAAATATTATAAGCGGTCAGTTAGAATTAGGCTATATAATATTCGTAGAAAAATACGAGGCGTGGATTAACTAATTTATTTTTACCTACCGAATAAAATCATTTTTTTTTGTATTTTACTCATTTTGATAACCATTGTTATCTTTTATGAATTTTAATTGGACATTGCATATTTATTTAGAATTTAGTACCTATTGTATAGTAATCAATGTAATCATAGTGTTCATGACTGACATTTGCACGCTTGCACGCAAGCTAGATACATGTTTCTCAATGTAATGTAACATCCCTATACTGTGTCTATGCAAATAAAATATTTTGAGTTGATTTGATTTAAACACGAGAGTTTTGAATACCAATATTATAACACGAAGGTTCATTTTAGAAAAGCACGCGCTTATATCCAACTGCGACTTTTCTAACAGACTAAACATTTATGTTTTATCTCTGTCTACCAAATGCAAATTGTCGCTAGACTTTTACTTACTCAATACCAAATCTACGTTGGTAATATCATAAGATTATTCACGCTAATATGCTAAACCATAAGTGTTTTATCATTGTCAACGAGCATTGGCGAACACTTGAAACATAAACGTGTTTTAAAATTTATTTCCGCTACGTGTTTATTAACCTAGATCAATTTGATTTAATATAATTGATCTTTAAGCTATTTACAATTGTCTTATAATCAGCGGTTTTACATCGTTATAATAGAATGGTAACCTTACTCTACGTAATAATAGTCAGTCCAAGTTTTTATTACATCTTTACATTTTATTTTACAATCGATAATTCGAAGCGCATCCTACATAATATAATAATCCATATAATTAATTATTTAGGATATATAACAGCAATATCATCTTACGACAGGAAGACCGCAAACATATCTCGCCACGACCATGGTCATGCTGAAATATGCGTGATTCATATTTTTGTGGCCTTCGTCGTAAGTGCTATGAATGTATTATAGTTGTTGACTGTACCTACACCGATTGAAAGTTCTATATCCACTCATGCGTCGGGGATTTATCATAATAAGTTATACCAATAACAAATAAAGTCACATTAGTGACTATAACCTACATTTTTCAAACAAATCAGTAGGCTTGAGGCCTTTACCATTTTTAAGTCACTCCATACGTCGCATACTTTAAATAAATATCAAATCAGCAAAGTCCCTATTATTTATATCTAGAGATCTAAAAGTGGGTAGTTTCATGGCTGACTATACAGTCAGCGTCAAAATACTTTGTAGCAGTAAAAGTGGCCAAATAGTTCGGTACACCTTGGTTCGCTAAATATAAAGTAGGTATTTGACGCGGACTATACTTAGTAGAACGTGACAACCATTATCAGATCTCTCAGTTATTTTAACCGAACACTTTTGAAATGTTGCGACATTGCAGAAATAATAATCTTAAGTAACCTACGACGTTCGACAACACTCGTTGACTGTACCCCAACCATTACTTGTGCCTTAGCTTCGACGCTAGTATTTGACTCCAGGGCCACAAACATTCACATCTACTATTATCGAATAGAGCGTTTTCGCTCGGACATGAAACAAATATACGCGCTACTTATAAGCTTACTTAGCTTATAAGCAGAGATCGGACAAATGTGCGTCATTGTTCGCAATAATATGGACATGACTCCAGATTTGATTGAATAATGGATCATTTAAGCATTTTCAGAAAATGGTCTATTTCACACCGGTAACTATGAAAACCTTTGTAAATAGTCACCAAGCTACGGGTCTACGCGTGCGAATCGCACCTAATGAAACAACAGCCTTAGCTTTCAGCTTTGCGCTTATTTATCTTATAAATCTATAGTTTATTGTCTTCGGGTTCGAAAACCAGACAATGGAAGAAATAAAGGAATGAGCGAAGAAAACAGAGCCTATTAGTAAATGTGTGCGGGCATGTTTTAATAACTGATAAATAAGTTACTGCCGTATTAATTTACATGTAAAAGTTTGTCTTTGGTGAAAGGAATATACTAACATTCCTCGATTAGTAAAACGTAACTTAAATACATGTGATGCAATGACAGATTACAATTGAATATCTTAAATAATATTAAATACATTTACATTTCATAATAATATTTTTTAAATTAGATTCATTATTAGAACAATACATTTTATCGAGCCTTATCGTGTAGTTGTGACAGATAGGAAACCAGGGGGCAATAGTATACAGGGTGTTACACGAGCCACTGAAAACCTTGAACGGGGTGATTTAGGCTATACTGAACAACTTTTACAACGGGGCCAATCACTAAATCTAAAAAAAATTGTCTTTTTCATACATATTGACCGATCGATAACGACATTTTGTATGAAAGAGCCTGAGATTTCTGGGTTAGCTCCATAGTAAAAGTTGCACAGTATAACCCACCAAATCACCCCGGTCAAGGTTTTCAGTGGCAAGTGTAACACCCTGTATAAGTACAGAACTGATATTAGAAATACTTCCAATTGTAAGAATAATGTTATGCAATGGATGCACGATTGTCATTTATCTCGTTTCGTTGGGTTACTTAGAATTAAGTAAGAACTTAATTATTTACATGAAAGTTATAATAATAGAATGAACATCACAGTTGCAAATGAAGAGGCGCGTTACAACTTTCCAACAATTCGTGTATTGTCGATGTAAAATTATGGCATTATCTGGCATTCCACTCTTTCACTAAAGGAGCGACATTTAAGTTTTCTTAGGCGCTCAACTCGTATCTCATACTGTCAACTAAAATGTAGTAACTCTGCGTGAGTTGCATGTAGAGTTAATGAGTTTTAGTTCCGTGTAGCGTGTGAGATACGATATTATTACATCAAAATACTAACGACATTTCAATTCAAGGAGGTTTAGTACCGATAGTGTTTGCCAGACTATATTTACTAATTATTGTTAGGTATTTAAGAGTCGATTGCAAAAAAAAGTACATTGTTAAAGACTTTAAATAAAACAAAATTTAACGTCGCATTCTTGATTTACGTAGTTACTACTACTTTGTACAATTAACTTTCGTAACACATTGAAAACGATAGTGTTTTTTTTTTGTTTGTTTTTGTTTAGTTAGGTATTTTTTTTTATATCGACCCTTATAGACAAAGGAATACTAAGAAGCGACTAAGAGCGCTTCTAAAATACATGTGAAACAGGGGGTACTAAGCTATGAACTATCGGCTATAAACACGAACAAAAGATACGCACTCCCGTGTAAATAAGAGATACGGCGATACTCGCTCGGTGATAGCTGATAGCTGGGCGAGTATCGCCGTGTCTCTTTTATTTACACGGGAGTGCGTATCTTTTGTTCGTGTTTATAGCCGATAGTTCGTAGCTTAGTAGCTCGCGGTGAGACCAGTAAATAAGACCGGATATGTTGAAAAATAATGCTGAACGACCCAACCTTTGTACAGTTATAGTGTATATTAACTTCTGTTTTAATTTCTGTTTTACTTGATATATCAGAACTGAAATAACTGGTTCAACGTTAGTATCCATTGCACTGGTACTAATATAAACAAAGGTAAATTAAACGTTACCATTATAATTATGTCTGTAGCACACTGTTTACATGCATGTCTTTTTAGGTTACAATCTTTAGCATAACTTTGTATGATCTAGTATTTCTTTGCCTTTAAATCCATAATATATTTTCCCTCGCAAATGTGATGACCTGATGACTTGGTGACAAACAGTACCTATTAAGAGTGGTAATAGTCTTAGTGTTTTCGAGAGATAAATCGCAATTGTCTGGTGTAAAACGATAGCTTTATCGGAACGACAACTATCAATACATGTTTGCAAAATATTATTGTCTCTCTGTCCTACTGTTATAAGTTCATGATGTATGTAATTTCATGTTAAATAGGTATTTGTACTTAATTAACAATCATCCAATCAAGCGTCACTTTCATGTTTCTGTGCAGTCAATAAAATAGTCTATCCCCCTTATTCATAAACTGTCTCCTAACTTAGCAAGCCGCGAAGTATTGTCTCTTTCAATGTTATATACATATTCCTGCGACCATATTTAACATGGACGTCTAACGCCAGCTCAAAAATGTCCCAAAAACGATTGTTCAATTGTGCCAAGATGGGCAGGACATAGCGTTTTTCTTAACACCGTGTATATTTCAGCGCAACATCTTTGACAATTTTTTATAGAATATAGCCAATCAAAACTTTGATGGACCATCAATCACAACTATTTTTAAATGACGGTTTAAGTTTTTATAGGTTGACATTGAAATTCATTACCGTACATTGAAGAGGGGGTGACACTTGTCAACTACCATTCAGGACCCTTTTTGAAAAGCAATTTACTATGGCGTGCCGTTTCCATGTTTTATTTGTTCGTAGACATATTGATAAGACCGAATGAGACAAACGATATTTAGCGGCTTGCTAAGTTAGGAGACGTTTATGAATAAGGGGGTATTTCTTTTTGAGTTATTGGTAGAATGTAAAAGGTCCGGCTCATCGACACTTCGTTTTCTACGGAAGAATAACATTCTAAGGCAGAATTGCACCAGATCATAGGTCATCCTTAAATCGTCCACTAAAGTGTATTGTATTGAAAATTTAATAGTGTGATGATTTCATAATTTAAAATAACAAACTTCAGTTCTAATGTAAGAAAACATTGTGTACACGAGTCTTAATATATTTTGCTGTCTTTGAATATTAATTTGCCATCGTGTAAAGTAGACTTTATAATTTAAAAAAAAATAGGAATAAAGCAATTGGATGACGTAGGTACTGGTTTAAAACAAAAAAAGAAGAAGAAAGCGGAGATGAAGAATTCGGAAAGCACGAGACGGATCGCTGAAAAATTATATCTGTACTAATTTAACAAGGATATTAAATAAAAGTGTAAAATACTGTACAACTGGATTTGAATTTATCAAATATCGGAAGTGGGAATTATCTACGAGCCAATAAGGTAAAATTTATATGATTTGTTCTAGATTTTTTGTGCACATGAATAGTATGCAGTATATAGGTACATATACTTTTTATTTATGTACTTAATTTAAAGAGTACCTACATTACAGTACTTTAAATTTATTTACACATATAATTACTTAATTACAGAAAAACAAACATACGATTTGTTTAGTATAAAAATCATGAAGCATTTTCTAAATTTTTAGTAACGAACGACCGATCTGTTCTGTTGTGATTTTTCGTTGCCTGGCAACGTGCGCCGTGCGCGCTCAGAAGCCGTGCTCGCGGACGCAGGGCGTTCTGAATAAGAGTTAAACCAGCCATTTTATTTTTGCTTGTATGAGGAAATATACAAATCGGCAATTATTTATAATAACAGTAAAATATTTTGTTGTACGGCTTTATATTATAATTCATTCATCGTTACATAGAAACAAAAATCAACCATTGACAATTTTTTATTAATTCCGAAAAATCCTAGGATTAAATAAATTAAGATTTTGATATTTATTTTAGTTCTTTGACACACGTTATTTATGGATTAAGCTAAAGACTAGATCATACAAAAAAATATTATATTATGACGCTTTATTTTTAAAATACATAATTTACTTACCGATGCCAAATTGATAATAAAAACTTCATGTGCACAGGATTTCTGGTTCGGTAATCTTAGAATAATAATTGAAAATATGATTCGCCATTATGAAATTAATGTTTGAAAAATAAACTTTATCTTCCTTGAACCTAATAGGTGAGAAGTGGCGGTCTACCAAAACGCCACTTATTTTCATGGTTTTCACTAGGACCTAAACATAATATAAGAAAAAGAAAATGTTTTTAATGAAATATTTAACGTTTCACATTACTTTGTTTTGTAAAATTACAAAAAGATAGGTAAAGGTCGTTCATTAAGGTATTTCGTGAGAATCGTGAGTACTACTAGCCTTGATCTTTTAGAAGAAACAAAATCGAAATTTTATGAATTATACTACTCGGAATTAAATCAGAGATAGTTCCGGCCAAAGCCTGCATATTACGCCTTAAATTGTTCTCCACCCTTTGGTGTTGCTTATATTTCAAGAAAATCTACCGATAATCACAATCAGCATATTTGTGGATAATGTTGACATCATGTCCTTACAAATCTATTCTTTACCATTTGGCATGTGTGGCATGGCAAATTGTATCGCAGGTTGGCGCTCAAATGTCTAAAACATTTTAAAGTCGAATCCAAGTAATTCTATTTTAACACCAAAGTCTTAAGTCTACAATGTTCTAACTTAACACTCCCCGCCACTGGCCTAAGGATCTAAGTTGATTCTATAATTATAATAGTACCTAGCGGAAAAAAATTATCATATTTGTATTTGTATGCAGGCACTCCTTTGAATGTTCTTGAAATTTGACTTTATAAATCATGTAAGCTATGCTACACAAAAGGTACGAAATTTCGCATATAACAATACACTATTAAACAAAATAGTTACATTGAAAATGTGCTCTAGCTTGATCGATTATTTTTTGGACTATGTTTCAACTTAAACTACGTATATAAATGGACTCTAAATTTTAAACATAATATATATTATCATATATTTAAGTTGTTTAACGCTAACAAGAGTTAGTTTTAATAATATTCCATAATGATGTTACCTGTTGCTATTGAAGTTATGTAACTTAATATTATAATGAGTATTATATTATATGAGTTTCTATTATAATGAATATATAACTGAATTAAGCATGATTATTCATTTGACTGTTGGAAAGGTTGCGAATAATAAATTATAATATTGATTTGATTGGTCATCATCTTCGTCTATCATAAAGGAAATATAATTTAGTACCTATTATGATAAGTTTCATTTTCGGTGCTCTTGTTAAATAATTATCTTTATAATAATATGATATAAGTAAAATGTGACACCTATTTTTTTAGTAGTTGAAATATGAATACATTCTAATGCACATTTAATTATAAAGTGTGTATGTACAATTATTAAATAAATAAATAACACGATGCTCTGAGCCTAGGACCATGTGTGTCCTCAGGGGGTTCATGTAATGTCTGATTGGAGCTATGTATGTTCCAACGTAGTATCAGACCAAGTGTGTCTGATTGGAGCTATGTATGTTCCAACGTAGTATCAGGCCAAGTGTGTCTGATTGGAGCTATGTATGTTCCAAGGTAGTATCAGGCCAAGTGTGTCCGATTGGAGCTATGTATGTTCCAAGGTAGTATCAGGCCAAGTGTGTCTGATTGGAGCTATGTATGTTCCAAGGTAGTATCAGGCCAAGTGTGTCTGATTGGAGCTATGTATGTTCCAAGGTAGTATCAGGCCAAGTGTGTCTGATTGGAGCTATGTATGTTCCAAGGTAGTATCAGGCCAAGTGTGTCTGATTGGAGCTATGTATGTTCCAAGGTAGGATCAGGCCAAGTGTGTCTGATTGGAGCTATGTATGTTCCAAGGTAGTATCAGGCCAAGTGCGTCTGATTGGAGCTATGTATGTTCCAAGGTAGTATCAGGCCAAGTGTGTCTGATTGGAGCTATGTATGTTCCAAGGTAGGATCAGGCCAAGTGTGTCTGATTGGAGCTATGTATGTTCCAAGGTAGTATCAGGCCAAGTGCGTCTGATTGGAGCTATGTATGTTCCATGAGATTTTCAGGCCAAGTGTGTCTGGACAGAGCTATGTATGCTCTTTAGTTAAATCAGGCCAAGTGTGTCTGAGTGGGGCTATGTATGTTCCATGAGATTTTCAGGCCAAGTGTGTCTGGACAGAGCTATGTATGCTCTTTAGTTAAATCAGGCCAAGTGTGTCTGAGTGGGGCTATGTATGTTCCAAGAGATTTTCAGGCCAAGTATGTCTGGACAGAGATATGTAGGTATGTTTCTTAGCTTTATCAGGCCAAGTGTGTCTGAGTGGAGCTATATTGTTCCAGAACTTTAAAGAACTACGTTCCTTAAACGAATAAAAATTGGGTTACGTAGTGTTCATAATAGAGTGAGCCTTCTTGACTCACGAGAGCCTGAATAATATTGTCGATGTTACGAGGATATTTCGGTTTAAAAATTACCTAAGGCTAATTTGCACCTTATTAATTATTTTCGTTTATTTTCCGGAATTATGGACTGCGATGCGGATAATGTTAAACAAGCAAGAGAGACAGAGCCGAAAATGAAAGCTACATGCCGATGCCGGGCCACCGTCGTCTCAAAGCCAAACGCGGCCGCAGCGCCGCGAGAAGGAACACTACGGCATGAGTAGAAAGAGGAATCGGTACAGCGTCAGCAGAGTTGTAAAGAACCACAGCCAGAGCTATTCACTTTACCCACTGCAAACGATTAAACGGTTGCCGGATTCACGTTACTTAGATGGGAAAATTCAAATCCATAATGAAGAACAGAACAACAAAGGAGAGGTTGATAGCGTGTGAAATGATATGAATGTGTCTAAGAGCCAACCCATAGAGATTCTTTCAAAACTATTATTTGGACACTCTTGTATGTAGGTAAATTATTATGTATTCAGGTAAATTATAATGTAATCTCCATTCGTTTTACTGTTACGCGATGCCATGATAATATTGTAAGTTTTCGCCTCATTCAAGGATTTAAAAATATTGCAGTGGTTCACTGGAGGCTCAGTGCTGTTTTGTGACCGAAAATGTAAAATAGTTTGTCTCGACATCATTCTTTGTTATTAAGCTTGAGATATATTATATTATTGTGTAGTGTCTTTACAAAACTTATGAGAGTACTAAAATCATAATTACCTTGAAGGTCTTTAACCCTTTGAACGCCAAGAACCACAAAAGTAGCCGTGTGTTGTGATCATCGAGTACGCTGTCAAATTAGTTGCCTTGCTGGTTTATTTTCGTTGTTCATTAGTAGACATATTGGCGTGTATATTACATCTTGATGCGAGATGGCAGGCGTTTAAAAGGTTAAAAATATATTTAATTTTATTCTTGTAATTAACCTTCTCGAATTATATCTTCTGGTCTAGTACTTCCAAATATTCGAATACCTCATATCGTATTATTCGAATACTGAAATCAACCGAATATTCGAATTGGAAGCCCTAATCTGATCAAGAGATTTCATTCACTACAGCTACTTTCAAGACATTTTGTAAACTCGTATACAATGCGCAGGTACTGTTGCAGTCTCATATCATGCCTTGAGAGCAAATGGTTACTAAAAAGTAAAATTATGAACCGAATGTGATGATAGATTTTATAATTATTTATTATTCAAAATAAGTTGATGTTGTACCTACGTTAGTATAAAAAAAAATCCAGATTGATTAATCTGATTCCTGTCTAAATTTTTGCCGTAGAATTTCACTTTAAGTTAAGCATTTTACTTTAAGTTATTGTACCTACACTTGTTATAATATCTAAGAAAATATTAGGTGGTCTGTACGAGTCCTAAGTTCACGTATGCACCAGGAGTTGCACTTGTACGGATGGCCGAATGTGATGATTTCATAATTTAAAATAACAAACTTCAGTTCTAATGTAAGAAAACATTGTGTACACGAGTCTTAATATATTTTGCTGTCTTTGAATATTAATTTGCCATCGTGTAAAGTAGACTTTATAATTTAAAAAAAAATAGGAATAAAGCAATTGGATGACGTAGGTACTGGTTTAAAACAAAAAAAGAAGAAGAAAGCGGAGATGAAGAATTCGGAAAGCACGAGACGGATCGCTGAAAAATTATATCTGTACTAATTTAACAAGGATATTAAATAAAAGTGTAAAATACTGTACAACTGGATTTGAATTTATCAAAATAGTAATCCACTAATGTTGATCAGTCTGTCGTGTGTGGTTGGTGGTTGGTGCAACCGAAGTGTTGGCCCAGAACCTGTCTAGTCCGATGTGAGACAAATCAATGAGTCAATATAATAAAAATGTAGGTGATTGTTTGTCAGTAGGCCATTCTACTTTAAGTAGGACACGAAAATTTAGATCAATTTATGGAATATTAATGTCGTTCACAACTGACTCCCAACTAAATTCATTACGATCAAATACTTCGATGTCAGTCAGGCGAGCAAGGCGCTGAGCGAACCACATACTATCGACAAGTCACATAATTTTATATCAAAAATTTGATAATACAATAACATTACATTGAATGCTTTCTATATACAACCATTAATAAATTTGAACATAAGATTATGCACAGGTTTATAAACCATATGTATACTAACAGCACATAACCCGAGAATGTATAAATAACAACTAGAACAGAGTCTAAGTCAACTCATAAAACATATTATTTATTATTGCAATATAATTAATTAAATTAGCTTAAACATACATTCACAGGCGACGTTACTATAGAACATTGTATTATCAATTAAGGCAGTAACCCTACGACCGGAGGGGAAAGAAATAAGTTCACGTCTCCAGTAAAGTCTCGACCACAATACCGCAACACAGCGGTTACACTACATACAAATCGACAAGTTTCCCAGATCATTACGATTAACAATAAATACAACTACATTTTGTGTCAATTTTAAAACTTAACATTAAGTATTGCTGGAACATGATACGCGTCCCAAACGCCCGGGACATTTTGGCTAACATACATCTATGGTATATCGTATTAGGTACATCGCCACACAAAATATAAGACTTAAGTATCTACTCTGTATATATAATATGTACTGAGTTTGTACCATGACAAACGCATTGCTTTATTATGCGAAACTTCAGTCGTGAACTTAATAGCTAGAGCTTGTTAAAGCGTATTTTCACCGGCTTCATCTAGAGAATAAAACACTAACAGATTGTTCTCAAAAAATTGCACATAATGTTTTATGAATTATTGATTTTAAATCCTTCATATTTAGAATCATGAAGGTTTTAGGATAGAATAGTGCCGAAATGTCCTAATTTGTATACCTCAGTTCTTCACTTCGTACTAACGTAATTAAACTGCTGATTAATAATGACGTTATGTTTGTATACAAGCATGTTAACATAGAAAACTTAACGAAACAGGTATTTAAATTAGGGCATTTGATCTACATACGAATATATATCGAAATCGTACCAAATGTTGTTAATACAACATAAACATTAAATCAATCAGAAAAAAATACGCGTACATTTTTTCCGAGAACAACTCTATTATCAAATAACGTAATCTACATATGCGAATATTCACCGTGCGATAGATGAGATACGCAAGGTTACTCCCACAATAGCGTATTTTGAGCGTTGGCGTGCTAGACGAGCGGCCAAATAACTTTCGCACAGCGTCAACGCAACGTTTACCCAGCATGAAAGTCTCACCAAAGCCTACGAAATGGAAGCGTGACGCCATTAATAATCAACTGTCAGGTACAGCACATGGCGATATATGCCACGGCGGCTTTAAGGATTTAGTATGGGGAGACGGTATCGCTATAACTTTCCTAACAAAACATTCTGCCAATTTCCGAGGGGGACGAGGTAGCACACATGTAAACGATCTAACTACAAATGCATTTCTTCTTCTCGTTACTACTCACGCACACTTAAACAGTACCACAACACTAAGTTAAATTATCACACTAATACAGTAAAATTTCTATGCGGACACAATTTCAAACTATCGACGTAGGTGTAATCGAACCGATTAATATGGCTTTCAAGTGTCTGAAAATTATCGTATCGATATATTTTTCTAAACGTCATAGATTGACGTGCACCTTGGTACTATATATTGTTGTTTTGAGTATTTAAATAAAAGTAAACAGACAATTAGTAACAGTTATTAATTAATCAACCAATTTTAATACAAAACCGCCTGAATTGCTTGCCATTAACCTACTTCAATTGATTATGTTTTCGTTTATCGCGATCTTTGACTACGAAGGCTGTAACTGTAAGGAAAGTCTCGGTCAATCACGTGCATTTCGAAATCCGTAAATCAATTATAATATTTAATACATAATATTAATTAGCGGTTGTGAAAGAAAACAATGTATGTCCATACGAGTGTACATACGAGTGTTATTTATTTTGTTGTAGTAAGAAAGTTTTAGTTAGCTGGGGTAAAACTCACTGAGGCTTAGTTGTGAATACTCGTAAGGATACAATTTGAATACAAGTGCGTAGGTACAAGGTGCGTAGGTGCGTATACATACAAGTTTTTGCAATAAGGCCGGTGATATTGATATTCCTTAGTGATATTTTAGTAAGTACCTAAATACAATTTATAATATAGGTCCAACTAGCGTTAAGTAGCACTTGTAAAAATGAGTTATTGAATTCGATAAGACTGCGTTTTTATTTACTTACTGTGAGAACACTAATATACGTAAACACAAGTGTCCGTATCTCGACATTTTATACCTACTCTCGACATTGTGTCATAAAGAGTAACGTTCACATCACTATGTATTTTCGCGCGTAATACGTATTCCAAATAAGCGCAATAAATATTCAACCTTATTGGCTTACATATAAGCTTAACATTAGACCAAGGCAGAGTCTTCTGTCTTACTTGATTCACTAAGTCTGATATTTCCTACAAAATTTAAAGATGGGTAGACTTTATTAACCTTAAATACGAGAATACAATAAATGTCAAACTTTCTCCATCAGTCAAAAATGAAAATACGAATTGTGTGCGATATTTTTGAAACCGATTTTGCTATCGATTCCCTGGTACAAACAGCAACACAGCTAAGTATACACTTCAGAAATTGGAAATATTGCATGAAAGAGAATCACACTTACAGTCACGTGTCAGTTACATAGGAATGTTGAGCCACTTGGCAAAGGATGCAATTTGGTCGTGTAATATTATGGGTTCGGTATTTTTCGTTAGTAGGCACGATCGCGACATTTCCGATGGTCCCCGATGATATGTCATCGAATCTTTGTTGCGTCAAAATTTCAGTATTTGAAAACTAGTTGACATAATAAAAATTCCTTCGTCTACGAAAATTAAGGATTAGCTATCGGCCATGATTAGACGCTAGATGTCGTTGTTCCTTGTGGAAACTGGATAACGACAGTTCTTCATAGATTTGTCTAAAACCGTTTAGTAATTTAATCACGGTTTCTTCAAATCGGATTTCATGATTTATCTGACGAGGCAAGGTATTTTTAGGCGAGGTATTTTTCCAAATCAAGATATTTTTACAAATAGCCATGTTATCGGGCAATTTTAAATTATTTTTTTCATTGACAGAGACAAATGCTATTGCTGTCTTTATTATAATTCATCACATCTCTTAGTTGACGTTAGTTGAATACTTTACGTAAGCCAAATATACAAAATTTGAATTTGCCGCCTTTTCTTACTGCCAAGTTGGTTGGACCAAAATGTGGTTACACAGGAGACATTCATAACAGACCGGTTGAAGAAGGGAGAGTAATACACTCGTGATACACATACCCATTATGCATATCCTTGTAAGGCCCAATGTACATTACAATGTACACTCCAATTCAATGAAATTTAAACCTTTTATAAACTTAATAAAGTCGCATTTACTTTGTTTGGTCGTTTTCTCAAACAAACGAAGTTCACCACTATTCCTTACAAGGCAAGGTTCAAAATAAGATTTAAAGAAAATAGTATGGTGGGCCTTACGAGGATATTTTTTCATTGACAGAGACAAATGCTATTGCTGTCTTTATTATAATTCATCACATCTCTTTGTTGACGTTAGTTGAATACTTATGTAACCTTTGTGGAAATATGGTAGATAGACGTTTGACAGTCTACCTATAATCCTTTAATCTGTCAGTAGCCATACAAACAGCAACACTCCTAACGGACCATTAAAGACAGAGCAGAGAGAAAATGAAAGAGATAAATATATTTATATTATGTCAACTTCAAATTAAATAATACACGGGAATGTTAATTGTTCGCACTGTTCGCAACTTGGTCGAATAATACAAATCGGGTTCCGAAATCTTACGAGACTGGTATCACGACTTCGGCCGAACTCTGCTGACCAATGGCGCAGGCATTGCTACGGTTAACCAATGATCGCTCGCGGTTTCTTCAGAAGGTGACATTACCATGGTTACGTAATAACAAAAACGTTTAACCAATGATTGATCACGATTTTTCCGGAAGCTGACGTTACTATAGTTACGTTATATATAACATCCGCTTTAGTCCTGGAGACGTCAATCTAACTTCAGAGCCAGTAATTTGACTGCTAAGCTGCTATGTAGAAATTTTCGTTCATTTTCCTTTCAACGGCTGTCACTGTCAGACATTTTTTCAAAGTTTGAATTTCAGCCAGAAACTATCAAGTCTCTATTAAACATTTGTATAGCTACTGACAGATTAAAGGATTATAGGTAGACTGTCAAACGTCTATCTACCATATTTCCACAAAGGTTACATAAGTATTCAACTAACGTCAACTAAGAGATGTGATGAATTATAATAAAGACAGCAATAGCATTTGTCTCTGTCAATGAAAAAAATCATTTAAAATTGCCCGATAACATGGCTATTTGTAAAAATATCTTGACTTGAAAAAATACCTCGCCTATTAATGTCAGATAAATCATGGCATCCGATTTGAATTGAAAAAACTATGTATAAATTACTAAACGGTTTTAAACAAATCTATGAAGAACTGTCGTTATCCAGTTTCCACTAGGAACAACGACATCTAGCGTCTAATCATGACCGATAGCTAATTCTTAATTTTCGTAGACGAAGGAACTTATTATGTCAACTAGTTTTCAAATACTGAAATTTTGACGCAACAAAGATTCGATGACATATCATCGGGGACCATCGGAAATGTCGCGATCGTGCCTACTAACGAAAAATACCGAACCCATAATATTACACGACCAAATTGCATCCTTTGCCAAGTGGCTCAACATTCCTATGTAACTGACATGTGACTGTAAGTGTGATTCTCTTTCATGCAATATTTCCAATTTCTGAAGTGTATACCTAGCTGTGTTGCTGTTTGTACAAATGTTTAATAGAGACTTGATAGTTTCTGGCTGAAATTCTAACTTTGAAAAAATATCTGACAGTGACAGCCGTTGAAAGGAAAATGAACGAAAATTTCTACGTAGCAGCTTAGCAGTCAAATTACCGGCTCTGAAGTTAGATTGACGTCTCCACACAGTGTGGAATTTTTCCTCAATTTTGCGAAAGTGTGATTGTTTGTTTAATTTATCTGCCATGTCAAATAATAGAGAACATTGAAACTCCCGTGGGTCTATGTATCATAGTTTTGGATATTTTCAAAAAAGAAATAAACATCCATAGAAGTCCATAGAAACCTGAAAACTGAATTTACTCACATTTAATGCCTATTTTTTAAAATCATTTTTACGTGTTTATATTAAGGTAATTTTAATACACCGATATCATTTATCAAAAATTAAAATTGATGATTCTAGAGGAGGGTGTCGCCAATTTTCTTACAATTAAAAAACATTTTTTTCCTCGATAATCCCTAGGCGGTCGCATTTTATTTTAAAATTAACGAATAGTATATAAAATGTTCTACTCGTGAAAATTAAATCAAATGCAAATATTGCAGGAAACGCGAGATATGAATTTTAAAATAATCCAGTCAGGGTTGTCACTTTTCAAATGTACACGATTACAAGTTTATTTGCGAAGTGTTAGGGCTCATGCATAAATCATGCGAGGTTTTTTCGGCTACTTTTTGACTCTAAGTGATGTTTGACCCAAAATTTTAAAAATTCTTTTAATTTCGCGAAATTTCATCGTGAATGTCAATTACAATATGTACCTATTTAACGTGAGTGTAATGTAATTTCTAGTAGGTACTATATGTGCTACTTGAAGGACAGGTAGACGAGAATAACTTGTAATACGTTAAAAATCTTAAGGTTTATTTGTTAACTATTTGTCGGTCCAGGGATTATCCTGGTTAGTTACAATCGCCACAACAGGGCACACTTTTACCAGCATGCATGTAGCGGGCGAAACTCCTTCGACATCATCTTCATATTGCCACTCAGCGTCATTGTTTTCCCGGATCACGCAAAGGACCTCCTTCTGGGATCTAGGATTCACGTTGGTCGAACTACTTCTACCCTAGTGAGCCTCTTGTGCACGGCTCTGTGCAATCGCACTTTTTTTTGCGCATAAATACATGCCACAGTCCGCGCACAGTCTCCCAGTACTGGCCTTGGGTCCTTGAGGCTTGGACAATACATGTCAAATGGCAGGTTTCTGAAGCCCTCAAGAGTCGGTGTAATACCAAGTGACTGGCGGAGCAAAAATGGAGCATAGATCTTACCATCATGCTCTGCAGGCTTTCGATAGTTTTTCATCCCACTCAATATTTTTTCTTAGTTTGTTCATCGTCGAAAAATACACGTGAAGTCTCCTTGTAAACCTACTGTGATTTTTCGTGATTTTTCCTTGGACCCCCCTATACCCTATAAAACCTCGCGTGATTTATGCACAAGCCCTTATTTATTTTATTGATATTTTAAATACTGTTAGCTTTTTGAAGGGTCCACGGAAAAAACATGTCCAGTGCTTAAAAAAATCAGGGCTAATTCACACCTTATTCTGTCAAAAGTAAGGTGGTTTTTCCTTCTGTAATTTGAATTGACTAGACATGTTCTTTCCGGTGACCCTTCATTTATTTATTCTCTGGTAGCTATGAAGATGAGTCCACTTATTGGTCGTTGGTCACAGAGGCATAGTACTTAGGTACCATTTAATTAGACTTTTCTATTTCAGTCGTAATAAGCATTTGGCTATTCGGTTGCGTCTATCGCAATTCACATGAGTTAACATGCATTAGTTAAGTTTTACGTTGTTTTAAGTTGTTAGACAAAATTCGGGCACCACTAATGACGGAAATACTGCTCATTTTCATCGGCAGCATTTTCAGAAAAAAATCGTAAGATTTTTGCCGGAATACTCGGTATAGAGATAGAGCAGTGGCTTGTCGACGATTTTCACACCATTTTAGTAGCAGCTATGTCGCTAACGCCATTGTTTTCCATTGTTTCCATGTATTTTGTACATCTGTGGCTGAAAACTATGTAAAGGCATATGACTGGTATATTTTATGTGAGTCACAATGCACACAATTCTAATGCACGGTTGGCAAATCATTGAGATGAATCCTTTGCCAATAGCAATGCTGTCCGAGCAAGCCGGCGAATCCCGTAATAAATGTTGGCAGTATGATCGGGAGCACCACTCTTGAAAGGTAGACAGGAAGACTACAATTCAGGTCTTTTTCGGCGTGCACTCGATTCTTCGGATTCTTATGTTTCGGATTTGTCTCTCAAAGACCGACGTTATAAACAAATACGACTACTTTACCGGATAAAGTGACAGTTTTAAAGCCTTCTGAACCACATGCTTCAGTAATACCCAAAATTAATGAAGACGAGAACTTGGCTCTCGCAGTTGACGAACGTCTTTATTATGAAGAAGATAGACATAAAAATCCTTGGGCGAGCGAAGCGTCTCCGTTTCAGCTTTACCAAAATGCTTTTAACGGCAGCGGACTCTTCTGAAGGTTTGATAAATATTCTTAATACAATAAATATTGTTTTCAGCTTTTTGAGTTTTCGCAAAAAAATAGTTAGTAAAAAGGACGTAAGCAACTGAGCGATAGGACACATGTAGCTTGCGTCCACTTATTGGAACAGACTAGCAACTACTACACTAAGCCATGGGCCGACATAATAATAGCCAGTTTTCAGATTGTGACAACCCTATTAACATAGAAATGAGCCAGAACCATAGAAACGCTATAAGTCCTAGGTCCGACATGATAAAACTGTGAAAATTTGGTACAGAATAGGTACACTACTCATACGTCTTTTAGTTCTAAAATAAAATGCGACCGTCAATAAATCATTAAAAAAATAGATTTTATAAAAAAAAGCAAAAATACGTAATATCATCAAAATAATCAATTATACAGTCCTGTATTTTTTTTATGTGGTTCAATATCGTTCTTTCAAAACACAGAAAAAATATTAGCGCATTAATTTTGCATTTAGAGGAAATAAGAATACAAACGTGTTTTGATGACGTCATAAATGTAATCTTTAACATTTTTTTTCTCAGAAACTAAATACGATAAACGACTGGCAGTTTTTGTATTGGTTTTCTTATAAAATGTTGCAATCGTTAAAGCCAAGAAAATGTGGTCAACAAAACTGAAGAAATATTTCACACTGTGCTCCAGGACTAAAGCGGATGTTATATATTATAACGTAACTATAGTAACGTCAGCTTCCGGAAAATTCGTAATCAGTCATTGGTTAAACGTTTTTGTCATTACGTAACCATGGTAATGACACCTTCTGAAGAAACCGCGAGCGCTCATTGGTTAACCGTAGCAATGCTCGCCCCATTGGTTAGCAGAGTTCGGCCGAAGTCGTGATACTAGTCTCGTAAGATTTCGGAACCCGATTTGTATTATTCGACCAAGTTGCGAACAGTGCGAACGATCAACATTCCCGTGTATTATTTAATTTGAAGTTGACATAATATAACTATATTTATCTCTTTCATTTTCTCTCTGCTCTGTCTTTAATGGTCCGTTAGGAGTGTTGCTGTTTGTACTTGATTTTCTTGAACAATTTTATGTAATAAAATGTTGTAATATAAACAAATAAAGGCAAGATACGAAATGGTATCGCATATTTTGTATACATGATGTATTTGAACGAGTTTTGAATCCATACATAGCACATACAGGCATTTTGACGGAGCTTGTTACGGGTACAGTCACCACACGGGATTGTTGAGCCACTTGCCACTGTTCGCAACTTGGTCGAATAATACAAATCGGGTTCCGAACTCTTATGAGGCTGGCATCACGACTTCAGCCGAACTCTGCTGACCAATGGGGCGGTTGTTGCTACGGTTAGCCAATGACCGCTCGTGTATTCTTCAGAAGGTGACATTACCATGGTTACGTAATAACAAAAATGTTTAACCAATGATTGTTCGCTATTTTTCCGGAAGCTGACGTTACTATAGTTACGTTATAACACCCGCTTTAGACCTGGAGACGTCAATCCAACTTCAGAGTCCTGATGGTAAATTCGTTCACTTTCCTTTTAACGGCTGTCACTGATAGGTATTTTTTCAAAGTTAGAATTTCAGTCAGAAACTATCAAGTTTCTATTATACATTTTTATGGCTACTGACAGATTATAGGATTATGAGTAGATTGTCAAAGGTTACCTACCATATTTCTACAAAGGTTACATTAGATAAGTTTTCAACTAACGTCAACTGAGCTGTAACGAATGATAATAAAGACAGCAATAGCATTTGTCTCAGTCAATGAAAAAAATAATTTAAAATTTCTCGATAACATGCCTATTTATATAAATATGAATGGAAAAAATACCTCGCCTATTAATATCAGATAAATCATGGCTTCCGATTTGAAGCAAATACGAAAAAAATACTAAACGATTTTAGACAAATCTATGAAGAACTGTCGTTATCCAGTTTCCTCTAGGAACAACGACATCTAGCGTCTAATAATGGCCGATGACTAATCCTTAATTCTCATAGACGAAGAAATTTTTATTATTTCAACTAGTTTTGACACACTAAAATTTTGACGCAACAAAGATTCGTATTTGACTGACATATCATCGGGGACCATCGGTCTTGTCGCCATCGTGCCTACTAACGAAAAATACCGAACCCATAATATTACACGACCAAATTGCATCCATTGCCAAGTGGCTCAACATTCCCATGTGGTGACTGTACATAACGATTACAAGACTGTGAAGAATCGATTAATGAAATAGTTTTTATAAACAGGTTTGGTCAATGTACAAATTCTTGGCCAAAGTCTTTGGCAGAGGGGAAACGATATGAAGCCGACTTCATTACTAAATCCTCAAAGCACGGCGGTCTTTGGAATGACTGTCCGTCAGTCGTCGTATTTATTAAAAATCTAATGTATGTCTATAGAAAATAGTTGTTACAATGAAGTCGCCTCAAATCGTAAACATCCCAACAATCGGCATGTTAAAACACCCTGCTATCAGCTTTATTGCTATGTCATTATGATTGCAAATGTCGATTTTAGGGCTTTATCGGGCATCGAAGCCTCTACGATAGGTTGTTGTGGGAGAACTATTTCATATGCAGTGTTTGGGTCAAAATTCTTTTCGTTGTCTTGTTTCATACCACTCTGTCACGCTTTTAGTTGCTGTTTCGACACAGTGTTTTAAAAAAATCTGGTGGACTTGTATTTATTTTTCCCGCTAGATTTTAATCCAAACATAAGAAATTGAAATCTAAACATCATCACATACAAAAATCACCACTGCGTCACTTTTTTTAGTGACACAAATTAAGACAACGAAAAGTATTTACCCCTTTATCGCTGGTAAGTGCCGCTTGCGTGCTTGACACCGACGCTCAAAAGACACTAATGTATGGATAAACTTACGTCCCGTCTCGTAATATTTATTAACAGTACTTGTACAAGTTCAGAATTGAAATGCACGATGCGGACGCAATATTGTCGACTGCAGAATCGGCACGGTCATGACGTAACGAGTCACAGTTATTTCACACTCGGCGAATAGCACAAGCCTATTAAGCGGGACAACGTAATACAACGTAACGTCTCGCTATCCCAGTATTACAGGGTTCTATGTTCATTTCGGGGTAATCAATGCCATAGTGCCCATGTGATAATGTTCAAATTTATAAATGTGAAACATAGAACCTTGTAATATTATGGCAGCGAAGTACAATCGCGAACATAGTTAACCACTCATCTACTTTATCATCACACACGAATAAATGCCCGGGGATCGAACCCGGGACGTCGAGCTTTGTAGGCTATTGAGGCCAACGAGGTAATCAGAAATTGTGTTAACTGTATTAGCGTTTGTACTAATTAGAATTTAGAGATGTAAATAAATTCATGAAAATATACGACTAATTCTAGCAATATTATCAGGTACATAAAGATAATATGTTGATTGTTTAAATATTGCATTTTAAATTATTATGAAATTGAAAGCTGAATAAATGGAATGTAAAGTGGTTACATCTTTATGGGCTATGGATGTACAATCGCATTCAGATATATCGTAGCGTCTGGAGTGTACAAAATATCTGCAGTGTTATTCAATAAGGAAACCGCCTTGCTTTCAGCGCTGTGTCAGCGCTGCGGCAGTGTCGAGCCTAAAAATGGTATTCACTAATGCACTTTACACGACACTAGCGCTCGGCGACGAATGCGGCGTGAGCTGGAACTTCACTGCGTCGAGAGTTTGACGTTTAATGTACGAACTTCGTATTTTCTAACGAAAAACAGCGACAACCTCGCTCACAGCCTCGATTCCTAATGTCAAATAAAACTGCTAGGATTTTAGACAAGGCTGTCTCGACGTCGAGCTCGTCGACGAACGCAGCGTCGAATGTCTGAATAAGAGAATAGCATAGCTGAGCTATTACGTCTTAATTTCCATAACGATAGAGGCGTGTTTAGATATTTTTGAGTGCTCCGTTCGCCGCGATATATCTAACGGCGCCTGTACTGTTGTGACTACCAATAGAAATTGTTCGCCGTGTGACACATCCCGACATCGATATTATAACATCGTGGCAGTCGCTTAAAAACCTTAAATCTACGTACAAGTCAATGATCACATTTGTTTCCATTTCTCGGTGTCAATCGATGTCGATGATTACCGGGTTATTCATATACAACTAACCAACAGGCCCTATATTTCGGCAAGGAGTTCCGAGTAGTAGTGGGTGGCGTTCAAGTAGTCTAGGAGACGTCTCGGCAGCGGCAGGTTGCTTATCAGATCCCGTCTTACGTATTTTAATATCACAAACCTGAAATCACAAAAAGACAGCATTACACAACAGAAAAAAAGAGAATAAGGGTGAAGACACATATATCAGCAAACGTAATCATGAATGGAAGACGCAGTCTCACACTAAACGACCATTTTCTATAGACAAAATTCATACACATGCCGATACACAGTGTTATCAATCCAAATGGGTCAGTGTGGAGGTTTTAGAAACCTTAATAGATAGCGAAATCTTGTGTTAGGAGAAACTGCATTCATACAATTACAAAAGTATTTGTACTTTGCCCAGGAATAAAACCTGGACGTTTTGATAAATAAAAGTTCGTTATTTTCTTTTGGATATCGGTTTTGTAGCTCGTAAATAGTAAATGTTACTATGAAACATGAATTTTAAAACTAAAAAATGCATTGTTTTTAACCGGTGCACTATGCACCGGTCTCAAAAACGACCACCCACAGACAGGTATTTGGCCCTAAAAGTCGCTTAAAATGCATTTTTTTATATTAGCACTAACCTCTTTTTAGTAGTATTTTTGAAAAGTTAGATAACCCCTCCAAATAACTGAATCAATATGGTGCGCTTGAACCTGTAACTACCTGCATGAAGTCAGTCGGAAGTTACTGTTCCCCAATCGCGTTATTCTGATTGTTCGATACGCTCAAAACTTTACCGTCTTGAAATACTCATTTTATGATGATAAAGTGGATTATGTGCTAGTTTCCATCATAGACTGTGTACAACCAGGTATGCGCTTTATTATAAAATTTAAGTCTTAGTTGATTCTAATTATTTACTAGTTTTATTTGCCTTTAATATTTAAGCTCTACAAATGCAAAAAAAATACAAACATCATCACATATAATAAAGGTTTTAAAATATTTCTGATCATTTCTGAGCTTAAAGTTGAATAGTATTTTGTAGAATAGACCCTCAAGATAATTAAAAATCAAAAAAGAGCCACCCCAATACACCCCCAAATTTTAAACAATTTTTTGTACATGGGCTTTTTCGGAGATCTCTAACTCTGTAACTTTTAATCCGTGGGTCCAAAAAATATGAAAATAATAATGAATAGTAGAATAGGCTTACATAATATTTCAAAATAAAACTATTTTGAACAAAATCTGCCCAGCCGTTTTTGAATAAATACGGAACCCTATACTGAGCATGGCCCGACATGCTCTTGGCCATTTTTTTTACACTGAAATACCCTAATCCACCTTTAAATCTAATAAAATTATAATATAAACTTAAAAATATTTTTAAGCGACTTTTAGGGCCAAATACCTGTCTGTGCCACCCTTTAACACTAACTTTTTGTATTTTTTTTTGTACAGATTTTTTTTTACTATATAATGACGTTGAGGCTTGAACCCACAATTTTTTTTTAATCTTGCCCGTTAACGGGACAACGAAGTTTTATTTTGCAATAATTCAGTGCCGCCGCCAGCCCTTGTACTTTGAATGGGGAATTTATAAACTATGAGAGATATCGAAATCTGTTCTTAGGAATCATATACACCGTGATCTCTAATAACCCGAAAGATTTTAACCACGCATCTTTGATGTAAAAAATATTATATGACTTTTGTCATTTTTGGCGAAAAAAAATTTTTTTTTTTTTTTTTTTTCAATTGTTATTTAATTTTTGTATGTATTTTAACATAAAAAGTAAAAGTTATTCATGAAACTAGCACTTACAATGAGTGTTAAGGTTTTTTTTTACAAAAACCTCATTTTTAAAAGGTTTTATTTCTCACTTTTCGACATCTATTAATGAGGTTAGTGAGACTATTCTCCATAATGGCACCAACGCCGTTAAAAATACCTTTTGTACCGACTTACAATAAGAAAATATGTTTTTTTTAATTGGTAATAACTCTGAAACTAGGCGATATCCAGAAAAGTTTATACGACATTATAGTTTCTAAATGTGGTCAGGAACACACTGTTAAAATCTTTCGGGTTATTAGAAATCACGGTGTATTTATTAGTTTTAGATACCATGTAGCGGCCATTGCGTGTCTCCGCCTAGTTGTCTATCGACACTGTCCGAGGCGAGTGTCGGACACACTGCACGCACCTGCACATATGCTGCAAACTCTGCACGCGCTTGAACCGCGAGACGGGGTATAGCAACTGCACGCGCACGGGTCCCAGCACCGGCCGCAGGTTCAACAAGAACAGGTAGCGGCCACTGCGTGTCTCCACCTAGTTGTCTATCGACACTGTCCGAGGCGAGTGTCGGACACACTGCACGCACCTGCACATATGCTGCAGACTCTGCACGCGCTTGAACCGCGAGACGGGGTATAGCAACTGCACGCGCACGGGTCCCAGCACCGGCCGCAGGTTCAGGAAGAACAGGTAGCGGCCACTGCGCGATGTCTCCACTGCGTTTTCTATGAACTCTACTATTGTCTGAGCTTTGAACATTGTGCATCCGCCGAAGCAGAAATTACCTGAAATCGTTACAAGGTTTATTTACTGCAATACATTAAAGTACACTAAGTAGTCCGTGGGCTACTCGGCCTGAAATTAGAAAACGGTATAATTTGGGGGTACCAAGTGTCCTTTTTACAGTAGTTAGACATATTCATAAGGATGTTAAAAAAGTATGATAGACATCTCAAAGGGGTAGCTAATAGGCATACGGGCTATTTCAAGATTTCCGTTGTATGACAGGTATGGTTAAAATTAGGAGGTACAATTTTTCGTTTTCACGGCTGTTAGGTAAGCTTATAAAAACGTCAAAAATGCAAGATTGCCGTTTATAAGTGCTACCTAACAAAAATGGGGGCCAATCAAAGATGGTGGATCTCAAGTTTTACAAAATCAAGTATATCTCGAGAACTATTAAATATATCTAATTACTCTCTTGAACAAAATTAAAGGCATATCTGCAAGCTTCATATTTTGCATACACACCATATTGCTAAAACCAACCAATAATTAATTATGACCAAATTTATGAAAATTTCGTGATTTTGATTTTTTTTGTGTCGTGTTTTTACATAGTAGTCATGACGCTAGAAAAATTAAATATTTTTTTAAAGATAGTGTATTTAATAAGCTTTAATTTGATGTATGTAACTTGTTGGCGGTATTTAAAAAAAGACCCATAAAAAAATATTTAAATAAATTGTAGTCATTATCCACCGTATTAGCCCACCTAAGGAAGACCAAAAGTTGCCTATCGGGAGAAATAACTCGTGTATAAGCGAATTTTGGCATAGTTGTAGGGAATGGTGTTTTAGACCACGTACTAAATGTACTGGTGGATAGGGGTGGAGCTAACGGGGGGAGGGTGGTGTAAAGGTCCTTATTTTTAATTTTTCGTAAATAACTCGTAAACCGTGGCTTGTAGCAAAATACGTTCTAGTACATAAATAATCTACATAAAATTCTCTACAAAAAAGATATACGCATGTTTCCTCTGGGATCAATGTGTCATGAGATAAGAAAGCAAGAAGATGGACACTAAAGAAATAAACACATTTGTTTAAGTAGGTATGGCACATACAGAATGCTCGCGAGCATTCCAAAAGATTTTAATGCTCGATTCCTGACCATATTTAGAGTCTTTAATGTGATACAAAATTTCCTGGATTCGGCTTGGTTTCAGAGATAATCAACCTTTTTTTCGAAATAAGTTTTTCGACGTAACTCGTCATAAAACTTATTTTTAAATACAATTCTACCATAACGTGTTTTAATATTACCACACCTTTTGCCTGGCAATCAAAAAATGGGAATAAAATTGACGAAATAACCTGTCCCTAAAAAAAATATTAAAATGAATAATTTTAACAAATTGTTGTTGTGATAAAAAGTACTCGAAATGTTAAAAAGTATGCAAAAAGTGTAAAAAAAAAGAGAAAAAATTTTTTTTTTTTTTGTTGGTATTTGACATTAGGTTTCATAATCATTTTTGTTTATTTTGATATCTAGAATGCATACTTAAAATCTTTTGAAATGCTCGCGCCCGGGCGCGCCCTGTATACTCATTTGTAAAAATAAAATTCCTAATTATCTTCTAAACCTAAAATATTCTCATAATCATCGTCAAAAGATTTTAACTATGCATTCTAGACATCAAAACAAACAAAAATTATTATGAGACCTAATGTCAAATACCACCAAAAAAAATTTTTTTTTTATCTTTTTTTTAGACTTTTTGCATACTTTTAACATTTCCAGTAATTTTTATCATAACAACAATTTGTTAAAATTATTTATTTTTATATTTTTTTTAGGGACAGGTTATTGCGTCAAGTTTATTCCCATTTTTTAATTGCCAGGCAAAAAGTGTGGTAATATTAAAACACATTGTGGTAGCATTGTAATCAAAAAGAAGTTTTATGACGAGTTACGTCGAAAAACTTATTTCGAAAAAAAGGTTGATTATCTCTGAAACCAAGCCGAATCCATGAAATTTTAAATAACATTAAAGACTCTAAATATGGTCAGGAATTGAGCATTAAAATCTTTTGGAATTGTCGCGAGCATTCTGTATGTGCCATACCTACTTAAACAACTGTGTTTATTTCTTTAGTGTCCGTCTTCTTGCTTTCTTATCTCATGACACATTGATCCCAGAGGAAACATACTTAGATCTTTTTTGTAGAGAATTTTATGTAGATTACTTATGTACTAGAACGTTTTTTGCTATAAGCCACAGTATAAGAGTTATTTACGAAACATTAAAAATAAGGACCTTTACACCCCTCTCCCCCCGTTAGCTCCACCCCTAACCACCAGTACTTTTAGTATATGGTTTAAAACACCATTCCCTACAACTATGCCAAAATTCGCTTATACACGAGTTTTTTCCTCTGAGTTTCCTTCGTTTGGTGTACTATATACTTAGTGATTTAAGAGGCGATTTTTTTATATTTTTCAATCTTGGTTATTTGAAATAAGCACTATTATTTACGAGTGGCACTTCCATCGCCTCTTAAATCACTAAGTATACGGTGGATAATGACCACAATTTATTTAAATATTTTTTTATGGGTCTTTTTTTTAATACCGCCAACAAGTTACATACATCAAATTAAAGCTTATTAAATACACTATCTTTAAAAAAATATTTAATTTTTCTAGCGTGATCACTACTATGTAAAAACACGACATAAAAAAAATCAAAATCACGAAATTTTCATAAATTTGGTCATAATTAATTAATGGTTGGTTTTAGCAATATGGTGTATATGCAAAATATGAAGCTTACAGATATGCTTTTAATATTGTTCAAGAGAGTAATTAGATATATTTAATAGTTCTCGAGATACACTTGATTTTGTAAAACTTGAGATCCACAATTTTTGATTGGCTCCCATTTTTGTTAGGTAGCACTTATAAATGGCAATCTTGCATTTTTGACGTTTTTATAAGCTTACCTAACAGCCGTGAAAAGGAAAATTAGTACTTCCTAATTTTAACCATACCTGTCATACAACGTAAATCTTGAAATAGCCTGTATGCCTATTAGCTACCACTTTGAGATGTCTATCATACTTTTTTAACATCCTTATGAATATGTTTAACTACTGTAAAAAGCACACTTGGTACCCCCAAATTATACCGTTTTCTAATTTCAGACCGACTAGCCCACGGACTAAAGCGAGCACGTCAAGATGATCAACCCATAATAATAATAATAATAACACAGCAAATTTCTCCAAAGGGCCTCTACGTGTTGGATCTGTATCCCCGCGCAAGCCTATCAAAAAACCGGGATTTGTAAGCCCGTGATTCCCAAGGAGATACAAACATAATAATAAAACACAGCAAATTTCTCCAAAGGGCCTCTACGTGTTGGATCTGTATCCCCGCGCAAGCCTATCAAAAGACCGGGATTTATAGGCCCGTGATCAAAGAGAGATACAAATAATAATAATAATAAATAATAATAAATATCTTGGGACATCTTACACAAACCAACCTAGTCCCACGGTAAGCTCAATTAAGGCTTGTGTTGTGGGTACCAAGCGACGATATATATAATAGATAGATACGTATAGATACTTAGATACATACACATCCATGACCAAGGAACAAACATTTGTGATAAATAAATACACAAAGAATGCCCTCGCCGGGATTCGAACCCGGAACCTCCAGCTTCGTAGGCAGGGTCACTACCAACTAGGCTACAGAGGCTGACTTATACCCATTTATACAGGGTGTTCGTTTCGATTTGCGTTAAATTAGACAGGTTACTTGGGTCATTAATAGAAGTTGTCTGGTGTATCGGCTTTTGGAAAATTCGATAAAAAATATATTTTTTTGTTTTCATACATAATAAATGAAATGGTAAGTGTGAGATAACCTTAAGAATAAAATAAAAGTTAATCTCAGGTGACTGACGACACATGTCAAAATAAGTAACATTAGAATGTAATAAAGGTTGAATTACACATGTTCAGTGATTAAACTTATTTTTTTTTATAATTCAATATCAGTAAGAGTTAAAACACTAGTTTCTTAGAGAAATTAATTATATTTGACCTAAATAAGCTTCCCCTAAAGTTATAGCATATGAAGAAAAACACGCTGTGTGTATGTGCTTTCAGTGGCATCGCTTTCTGGGTTTATTATTAGAATACGTTACATCCATAACAGGATGCCTAACGAAGATACCAATCGCTAACACTCAGTCGCAAAAAAGTCTTTGTCGCACTAATAAATAAGAGTGACAATGAGAAAACTACGATACGCTACTGAATGTTAGCCATTGGTAACACCCAGGCAGTGTCTGCTAAAAGTGATTATATGAAGGGTCCACAGAAAAGACATGTCCAAAGCTTAAAAAAATCAGGGCAAATTCACACCTTATTCTGTTACAAGTAAGGTGGATTTTCCTTATGTAATTTGAATTGACTAGACATGTGGTTTTCGTGGACACTTCATATACAGGGTGTAATCGTTAAGTGTTGCCAGGCCATAATTCCGTAAATATAGCAGATACCAGAAAACTTCTAGCTGATATCAAAAGTACGTTACCCAACGAGTAAAATTACACTAATAACTTTTTTTAAATAAAATCAGAAATATCTCAAATATTAACTTCAAACCCTTCCATACATTTAGTACGTAAACGTTCATTCAAAGAGTAGTTTAATACGAATATTTTTTTATTTAGGAATAAATGTTAGATTCATTATTTCATAAATGGTAGTATTATTATTTTATTACAATGTATTCGTACAAATAACGAATCTCTAACAGTTTTATCTGTTATGACACCCGACGTTTTTTAAGGCCAGTCGTCATACTAAATGTATGGGAGCGTTTTAACTTAGTATTTTTAATATTACTCCATCTATTTAGAAAAAGTTATTAATGCAATTTTATTCGTTGGGTAATGCACTTTCGATATCAGTTGGAAGTTTATTGATATCTGTTATATTTACGGAATTATGGCCTTATAAGTGTGGCCACACTTAACGATTACACCCTGTATGTTTTTTCACTTATGAGTGGTAGCGGGATCACCTAACAATGTGTAAACCACTAATTGGAGTTCGAGGCCAAAGAATCTACGAAAATATTGCCACAACAATGAAATGTTCTTACAATAGTAAATCCTTATTTTCTAAAAACAGGCGTTGAGATATCTTATTTATTGGTAATTTTAATTCTTTAATTTATAGAAATAATATTATTTACTTATTTTCACGTAAATATGAGATATTTTAATAAAAACTTAATTATCCGCAATTATTAGTAACAAAGTTTGTATTGCGCTGGTATCACCTCAGGTGTTAATAACATTTGGTACAGCAATTTAATTACATATAAATTAAAACCCTATTTCTGCATATGGTGTTATGAAGGACTCTCGGCTTTTATGGGAGTGTATTCGATTTTTACCTAGGACTCAGGAGGATAAGTGATGAAGAAGACAATAAAAAATAAAATACAAAAATATCTTTCCCATAAATTTAACCATGCCTACTGTCTTAATAAATATGGCACGCTGTCGTTTGTGTTCACTGATAATTCAACTTTTTTTTTAAATAGGCTTTGAAACGTTGGCTCTGATCATTTTAAGTTCTTTACAAGAAAATTTTGTCATTTCTATGTTAGTTAAGAGAAAAGAAAAGTTTTTAGGTATTTACGTGTTTTTAAGAAAATCCTAGTTGTGACAGCCATATTAAACAAAAAGGCGTACAAACATTACGGAGGTATATAATGTTTTTATTAGGATTTATTTTAAATAAATTAATGAAATAACAAAAAGGTTGTGGAAACCTGAAAACTTTATTTGACAATGACATAAGAGACTTTGACAGATTTGACAATAACGCATCTGTCGTAGTTTCGTTGGCCTCGAACTCCAATTACTGGTATAGTCTATAGATTCTCTTATTTAAGCAGTCGATAAGAAAAGCCGTAATTTCTCGGGCGAGTCACATACGACTTGAACGCACCACTTTATTGTTTAACCGAGAAATATCCAATCAATGCATATTAATATTTATTAATAAAGGGACACGCTAAGTCTAAAATATGCTCGATAACAAAACAAATAAAACTTTCAATGTTTCAGCATGAACAATAGGCATGATGACTGGCAAGTCAAATCAGCATCTTTTTTCGAACTGTCAAAACGATCACCATTATGAAATTTTATATGAAATACTCAAAAGTGACGTCACATTTGAGTACTGCCAAATGACCTACCCTTTTAACTTTTTTTCGATTTATTAAATAGAAGTTCTGTACAAAAATTACTGTAATCTACATCTTAGTAATAATTTCCTCGTGTATTATGTCGTGCATAATGTTAAATAATTTATTTTAACTACAGTCATCATCCCTATCAAATCTCTCCCACTGAAGTTACGTCTATCAAACGCCCGTGTATTGCAATGTCGCCACTACGATGTTGATAACAAGATGCAATAACTTCACGTCACGGAACCACGTCAGTGGCATAAGGTTAAGAACTCACCCTGATCATGTTCAATCCTCACATGTCTCATTCCATTTAGCTTAAAAGTTAAAGTGAAAATGTAATGGTCGTCGCTACTGTCTCGCACTATGAACGACCCGTCCGGTTCGTTGGAGAGGATCTTTTCGGCCGCCTCCACCGATATAGGGCCCCAGTACCAACCATACTGAAAAAATAATAGAAATTTTTGGGTTACACTGCTTTGATTGGCAGCTTTAGGGCGTTTGTGCACTACACTGACTTTTACCGTCCGGTAGTCCGGTTTTTTACGGTCCGATAAGCCACGCCATTAAATGTATATAGTAGCTTATGCACTATACGTAATTTTACCGTCCGACATTTTACTTTTCCCCATTCCGGACAGTATTTTTCCGATCCGAGATGACAGCTATGAAAAACGTGCTAATGCTTGTGCACTGCGTCCGGAATTGCACTGACTTTTACCGTCCCCGATAGTCCGATCCGTAAAAAACCGGACTACCGGACGCTCCTCCGAGTAAAAAGACGGACAAGTGCACAAGCCAATCATGCGTTTTTTTCATGCCATATCGGACCATGAAAACTCGGTCTGCCGGACAGTAAAATTCATTGTGGTGCATAATCGCCCTTAGGGGTATATGCACAAGACTAACATCAGTTACTAATTATTTTGTGTTTATTTCTCTATCTAAGAGATAAGACAAATTGTGAATACCTATAAAAAAATCACTACTTAATCAATTTTTTTTCTCAAACATGCAATGAAATATTGTCTTTACGTTCCTTAAAATAGACTCGGAAGTATCGCTTTTAGGGCGCAGTAACTCACTGGGATAGAAAATGAATTTCATAACACTTTTCAGGCCTAGGCCTGCAAAATAACTTGTTTTTTAATTTCAACAACATTGTCTTTATTTTTTTTGTATTTCTTTGTATGTTTAAAAAAATCACTATACATGCCTCGGCATGAAAACGGTTTCCCGGCCTCGTTACCTATCTATTATATCACATATATATATCATATTATATACCTGTCTATTATATATACCAACTTGGCCGGAAATCCCCATTTTTCGGCCTTTGATGTGATGTACTATTAATGTTTATTTGACGGCACCAATAAATTGATCAAAGGAAAAATAGCATATAGCACTCACGTCTTTGACTCTCTGTATGGAAGTGGCGAAGTCCATAACGCCATCATCGCCGTCACGCCGCGACGAGTGCGGCGCTGACGGCAACGGCGGCAGCGCGCGCCGCACCGCCGCCGGGGGCTCCACCACAACCTCATCCCCGCGATCCCGCTCCAACCCTCCGCCTCGTCGCCACCGGAACAAATTACAAAAACTCTGCTTCAAGTTCAACGACAAAATCCGCACCGGAGACATCTTCTTCGAACTCTGACGCGGCGTCTTCACACTCTTCTCCACTGCATCCTCCTTAACAACCTCTTTATGCTTCTTATTCTTAATATTCATACCGAAAGAGTTTTTAAGCGGCTTCTTATGATTATTATTTGTTTCTAACGCACTAATCTCATTATCCTTCGTTTTCGCGTCTTTTGGACGCACGTGTATCTCCACGTTCGTTATATTGTTCTTCTTGTTCAGCGTGTTCCGACACTCGGAATCGCTCGAGCTAGAGTACAGAGTGTGCAAATATTTTCTCATTTCGCGCAACGTCAGGTGAAGCGAGTCCGCCTCTGAGTCAGATATGTTCTTCCTACAAGACGAACTTGGCAAGCTGTGCCTTTTATTTTTGGAATCTTTATGTCGGTTCGTCGTCTCCTTTGGCTTGTGATTTCTGTCTGTTTGCACGTTATTCGTTGTCAGATTTTGAGATGCGTTTTTTCCACGTTTTTTATTTGTTCTAGGGGTTTTTTTGCCTTTTCTCATATTGCTATGACTGGGACGAACCATGTCGACGGGGACAGCGTAGATATCGCTGTCGAAGGGCACATTGTACATGTCAGTGATGTCGCAGGTGTTGGCAGAGAGCGTGTCGTGAGAGATGGCTTGAGTGATGAAGCTGGAGTCGTCCTGAAACTGAGTGATGAGGGAATTGTGACTGCTGGAGAGGCGAGAAGTGAGAGAGTTCCTCGACGAGGGGCGCGTCCCACGGCACGGGCTCAGGTGCAGCAACCGCGGACTCGCGAATCTGTGGTTCAAGCACTGCCGCCGCTCATACAATAACTCCGGTTTCAACTTTTTTCCGTATAATGGAGACAGGTGTCTCGTTGTCATAGGAATCTCTAGCCCCGATGATTTTGACTTCCCTGAGTCATTATTGTATACAACAGCTGGAGGTACAAACAATGTCGCACATTCCACTATATTAAGTGGGACCGGGTTATCCTGAAAATAATATTTATTTTAAATTACTACAATAACTACCAAATATATAAATTTAATTCTATGCTCTCATTAAACAGTAACAAGTCAAAGAAAACATTAAATTTGTAGACAAATAAAGGACTATTCAAGTTTGGCTGATTTACGAGATTGTCCAGTTGCCATCCAGTCCAATCATCATCATCATCATCTTCAGCCTATGATAGTCCACTGCTGGACGTAGGCCTCTCCTATGCGTATGCGTATAAACGCATTAGGAGGAAAATACCCCTAATCGCCACGCTGGGCAGGTCCAAACATACGTTAACGGAATTGCCACGCCAGATGGATAGCGAAATCATAGTAGTAGGTATAAACGGTACCTGAAATTCAGGAGGTGGTTCGATTGTCGTGAGTAAGACTTTTCCAGGCCCTTTCTTTACAGTGTTAAAAAAGTCACCACACATTCGCTCCGATGTCTCCGTCGATTCGCATAGTGACAGCGATTTCTCATCAAAGTCACTTTCTTGTAGCTGCACAGAAACACAACAATATAGGTATATATTACATACTTCATGAATCATAGTTGCTATAATATAAATTCCTTAAACAAAACGATATCATAATTCATACACAATTCAAAAACTGTCTCTACCTTTTCGTTAGGGGCCTAATAATCATTACAAAGATAGAAGTAGAACATTAGTCTCAAAATTCCACTTTGATTGTGTTGAGGGCTCAATAATCAAAATGTAATAAGACTAATAAGTTATTTTACACATGGGTTGATTGAGACCTAATAACTAGGTATTACAAATTATATTTTAGTTATGCACCAAACAATCAGTTTATCTCACATTGGCTCGTTATTCTTAACCTTATGCATGTACAAGACAAGATAAGAATCTCCAGTTCTCAGAATAATCATTATTTACTAACATAAACCATGCATAATATATATCTCTCTCATAATATATATCTGTTTCTCTTGATTCCTATCTCTCTCTTATTCCCAAATCGCAATAGAGAAACAAAAGTATTAAGAGTACTTAGCATGTATAAACATTGGATTTAGGAAGAGATAGATAAAGAAATAAAGAAAACATTCAAATATATTTTGCTTTTTTGCTACATCTATATGATAAGTAAATATTTTAGTATATTAGTATATTAGTACATATTTATATTATTATAATGTCTTCCATAGTCTAATTAACAGGGTCTATGAAGCTGGAGGGTCCAGGTTCATATCCCAGACACGGTTATTATGTATTTGTGTATCTTTTTATAAATAAATTATTTTCTTGACTGTAAGTACAATACATGTAACAAAAATGAAAATGACACAAAAAAATCTTTATAAGCAGTTCCTATTAAACAAAAGGATTCTGAGCCAATTTTAGTTAGTAATAATTATTTAGGAAATAGGTATTAGGTATAAAGTATTCAAATCAGTCGCAAAGCCAAGGCCATCTAAAAAATAAATTTAAATGGAAGTTTATACTTCTACAAAAGATTTTAAGCAAAGTAGAAACTCAGTTGAAAGCTTTTATTCCATATCTAGTTAAAACATACAATGAAATAGTGAACTCATATATTTTTTGTCACTATGCACACCATCAGACACACAACATTTAACTCTAATACAATAGCAGAGCTATTTTCAAATTTAAGGTCAGTTATAAAACAGTAAGGGGTAGTAAATAAATATCTCAACAATTTTTGTAGTCAATTCAGAACCACTAAAAATTCAGTAATGTAGGATAAGTTTCAGTATATATAGAATTCTAATATTAAATTGGCACTATTTATGGTACCAGCTAACAGGTTTTGAAGGGATTTAGGGACATGCGCAAGCCATTAGGAAAAAAAATCAAAATAGTATCTTTATACACTAATCTACATTTTAATAATTGCATTTTTATTTCTTTTACTTCATAAAAATACCCTATACATTCTCTATACTATTATGTGCACACTCCACTAGTCCAAACAGAGGTATAAAAAAATTCTAGGGTTTGGATTAAAAACGGTCCTGCTGTAGGTGTCGCTCAGGGCCATTTTTGGGCCTAAATGGTTCAAAAAAATAGAGACTAGTGGTTGTACTGCCAATACTTTCCTTTGTTTTATGTTGGCCACTGAGTATTTTGTAGTTTTATATGGTTATTTGGGACAGCCAATAAATAGAGCAATGTTATTAAAAAAATATGTGCTCATATTGAAATTAACATGCTATTAGACATAATAACAATAGAATCTCCAAAAATGTTTCCCAAACAACATTCAAATTCCTCAATAAGAAATTATATAGAATGGTGGTAAAATAAAGTAACAAAATATAATATGAGATAAACAGTAATAGCACTAGCCGGGTATAGAACAAGGAAGGTTTTAAGTAGTAGCAATGCCATTAATAACACAAATTCGCAGTTATGGAATAAGAAAAACAACAGGGCACATGTTAAACAAAAAAAAGTAATTATACAAAACATGCACAGTGACTATTCTATAAGAAATACAGATACCAAATGAGCTGTGTAATAAGTAACTCTAATTTTTCTCAATGGAATAATATGTAATTGTAAAGCAAGCTTTGTTGTTATCAAAATATTAATAACATAAGAGATGTAAACCAACAATATCACTAATTCATTTTATTAATAATAATATTAGACTCTTTAAAGCATTAACTCATAGAATGCATAATAATAATAACTAAAAAGTTAAACGTAAAAAGCGCCAGAATAGTTTCATTTTCAATGCAAATATCTATAATTTGAAGATGTTATAATCATATACGGGAAGTGAAGTGCCAAGTTTCGAAACAACTGACCTCGGATGTAACGTGATGCCAGCCGCTCGCAGAATCACTCGAGAAAGACCCGCTGGTGATGAGTAGACCACTATCTTCACTTAAAGGAGGGACCTCAGAATGTGTTGAAAACGAAGGCGGTGACTCCATCACCCAAACATTACTGTTCTACACCTCTCGCGGACATATATTGGACGTGATACATTAAATATATAAGACAGCCAACCGTGATACTAAATTAAATAACACAAAATGATAACAGCCGCCTTCCTCGTTCCTTACTCATTGCCAAATTCAGTTATCAGTCTTAACTCGATTCATTTCATTACATTTCTTTAATTTTCTTAATTCCTTGTTCAATGTTCATTGCTCATACCAAAGACAACGTTTTTTTTATTGTGTTCATGAGCATGGCTTCCCCTTTTTTTAATCTTGTCTTGTGCCTTCAATGATCGGATCGAACGTAGCATAAAGGTTAGAACCCACAAATCATTTTTTATTAGCATGTGCATTTTTTAAGGTGTGCGAATCAGGTATTATTTTAACTTTAACTACTTTAGGGATTTCAGCTTCTTTTATGATATAATCATCGAAATGTGTAATTTAAAATAAAAAATTTTAACATGACGATGAATGATTTTGTGAAGCTGCGTTTTCATTTAGTGTTCCTGAGCAAACATATTTTGTTTTTTCTTGGGCAGATGAAAACAGGACTTCTCTTAGCAAATGTTAGTTCGTCAGCCCACGAACAAGCGAATGCTCGCTCAAAACAAGGGAAAACGTGGCTTGAGACGTCATCTGTCAAAGGCATTGGTCTATTTTACTAATTACTGCTAGCTAAAACAAACACTACGCTACGGCTATAGACGTCGTTCCCGCCAATGAGTTAATAATTTATTATTTCATCCGTTGATGGTTCGCAAATGAGTAGAATGAGTAAAAAGAATGTCCTAATTTTTTTCAAAATGATTGTAGAAAATGGACTCAATAAATGAAAGACATGAAATGCAATACCTGACTTTAAAACCTTAACGAAAGATTATAAAATAGGTACTATTACCTACTCTATTATAACATAAAAAATGTGCAAGACTAGGCACAAATTTTAAAATGCAGTAATGTTAGTAAATCTAAGGTTTTTTTTTACAATTTCGCTGTTTGCCTCTCTTTCTAACCAATATGTGAGTGCGTTAGAGAGGCAAACAGCGAAATTGTAAATTGTAACTTTATAAAACGCGACCCTGATCTCTATCTGTCCAACAAAGACGTCATTAGAGTGACAGAGAAAAATCCTCGCCTTAGAGCCCGTTGGCTCGTTTTATTCACTTTAGGCACAGACAGAGATAACCATTGTATCTTTACTGACCCTAATAATTATAAAAAAAAATTAGCTTTTTGTTTACACTGTTACTGCCAAATTCGATTAACCAGGGTCGAGTTTTATAAAGTTACAATTTACAATTTCGCTGTTTGTCTCTCTTTCTAGCCAATATTTGCGTGCGTTAGAGTGGCAAACAGCGAATTTGTAAAATGTAACTTTATAAAACGAGATCCAGGCTATTTACGACTGGTTTAAAAAAAGGGTTATTTCTGTATAAATTATATTTTCAAACTTGTAACTCCTTATTGTGTGTTTGTAGCTTTAACATCATGTTGTCTATGATTGATGGCAATTTATCTAGAAGTTGAAAAAATACAGTAGAAGATAAATCCTCGGTTTTGTCAGTCAGTACATAACATGAGTACATTTTAAGTACATTGCATTTTGTGGACAAGTGAAACTAAATTTCAACCATGCAACTGTAAATACCATATTATATCTTAATGAAAGCCGCCACTAGCTTATATTTTACTATGGCGGAATCACAGGTTGCTAATATAGTCAATGAAATATTGGTAAGAACTATTATTGTTGTATACTCTTACTAAAAATGGAAATCAAGTTAGCAAAATAGTGAAGAGTAAAAGATTTTTATGCATGCATAATTGTATATTAGTTACGATCAATTAGATGAGTAGTTATACAACGTTATCGACGAATTTTTTAAGCATAATTCAGTTTCGATTTCGATTAATACTATATGAATATTAGGTATTTGTTAATTTGCTACCGGTATGTACTAATAAAAATGGTAATTTTTAGAGGGTGGAAGCAGTTGAAGAAGCTTTCAGCTGTTTCTTGGTCTATAAGCCCGACCAGGAGAATGAGAGATTAGCAACCTACCAGAAAAAACTATGTGCAGTAATGACTACTATCAGTGCAGATGTGCAGGAGTCTGCCATCAGGCAATATCTCACTCTGACTGCAGTTCTCACCAACAGACACAAAATGAAGCAACTTCTTACACTTATGGAAAATCTAGTTAACACAAATATCATTCAGGCGAGGTAAGAGTAACATTCATTTAAGTATAACGGTTAGACTAATGAGTGTGATAAGGAGCATAACCATTAATCTTTAGTCCAAATTAAATAAATAATAATAGTAAATGTTACGAAAGTTAGTCATACAAACTTGTTAATTGCTAATAGAAGATTTGAATTTGTTGCCCCTTTTCAGTGTTTTAAGTTGTTACAACAACAACCAACTTAATATATATGTAGCTCACCAAGTTAATATATATATAGCTCACCCTTGCTTACCATTCATCATAAGTTTTCCATTCACTATCTGGCCATGTAGGGATAAGTGTCATGCTGAGGACCAAGATCTGATCTTACTATTAGATAGGGCCCTTCAACCCATCTGCGTCTATTATGTGAAAAGAAACATATTAATATTTAATAAAATACTAATATACAAAAATACTAACAAGAGTAACAAGATACCAGTAAGTTGTCAGCAATATTGTGTCTACTGCTGGCTTCTCATTTCACATTACAATTATTTGTTTCACACTGCCTTCATCCATTGGCTAGCAGTGTTCTCTCTTATATGATGCTGCAATTGATATCTTTTCAATGTTCCTTGTACTGGCTATGTGAACAGCAACAGGCATGATGACTGGCAAGACAAACCAATATATTTTTTTGAACTGTCAATACTATGAAGTTTTATGTGAAAGTGACGCCACATTTGTGTACTGCCCAATGATCTACTCTTTTCAGTACTACTGCTATCTACATTTTAGTAATAATTTCTTTGTGTACTATGTCATGCATAATAATAAATAATTTATTTTAACTACAGTCATCATTCCTATTATGTGTCATGCAATTCATGCATCAATACTTTTAATTCTATTTAAATCTCATCATTGTTACTTTCACATCATGCACAAAATAAATGAACCCAACTTCTTAAAGCTATTCTTTAATACTTTATAGAAAATAGCTTTAATAATATGTAGTTGTTAATCCATGGTATTAAATGAGTATAGCCATATAAAATCCATTAATGAAAGATATATCAATTTAATTTATCTTTTTTATGTATTTAATATTGTAGGATGCTGTGTGACTGCATACTGACCAGTGAAAAACTATCTTATCAAAATGCAGATTATTGGATAGAGTGTTTCAATTTAATAAGGAGAATTATAGGAGGGGTGGATTACAAAGGAGTCAGAGAAATCATGAAGGTATGATAATTATAAACAACAACTTACATGAATAGATGTCTTATTTTGGAAATATTGGGATAGTTTGATAATAACAAATTTAACTATCTCTGCAATCTGAGTCTCAAAATAAAAAATACCATTTATTTCATTTGGTTAAAATCATCTATCCCGTATATCCCTTTACACTAAGCAATTTATGTACTCAAAATTACCTAAGTTCCCTTTTTCCTTAAATAATGGTTTTCCCACATAGATTGACTAGCCTAATTTTTTAAACAGAACTAGAAATGACACATCTTTTGCATATCACACTACATAGTGTAAAACAAAGTTACTATATACAGCGTGTGTATTTGATACGGGCGAATATTTTAGTGGCGATTACTATCGGACCTAGGGAACCTATTTACATAAATTTATTTTAGAAATTAAGGTATTTTTTTTTCATACAAAATAATTGAGCCCGCAATGTATTGCATCCACTGGTAGCCACATTACTTAAAGTAGACATAAGTATCTAAACGTCATACGAGTCTCATGTCAGTTGGCCAGCATACATTGCTGCTGGGTTGCACTTTAGAAAAATCATTACACCTAATCAACAACAAAATTTAACGAAATGGTTATCTTATACGACTCGTAGGATCAGATATTATAGCTGGATTAATTATTCGCCCGTATCAAATACCCACGCTGTATGATAGCAGTATGATTATATTTTAAAGTTATGCATATCATTTTGCTGCAGTAGTTTTTTACTACTTAAAGTGATTCAAGACTATGGTTTTAGTATCAGCATTGCACCCATGCAAAACTGCTTGTTTTTATTATCAATCTTTTAAGTACACCATCCTTCTTATTTACTTACTTCTATCAGGAATGTTATCAAAGGTTATGTAAATCCACATCTTTTGTTTGTGTATATTCTAGGGTTGCAGAGAAAAAGCACACACACTTCCAGTGCGATTGAATTCTAGCACTATGCCTCAAATGAAGGCCCTGTACAATGTTATTGACTACATATTTGACCGAAACGCATCTTTGCTACCTGCTTACTTTATTGTTACTGAAATACAAAAAGATTATCCTGACAACAATCACTGGCCTCATTGGGTATGTATTAAGAGTATGAAATAAATAAGCTGTACTAGTAATTTTCGCAGTGAATTAGAATTTAAATATGTATAAAGTATAGTTAGATACTACTACCATATACAGGGTGAAAATTCTTTTTGGGTCAGTGAGGGCAGCTACCAGATCTAGAGTAGCTACGCGGAAAGGGTCTTGAATTTCCACTCTGTATACATGTGAAACAGGTATATTTTAAGCTGCAATTTCAAACCCTTGTATGTGTGTATTGAATACATCTAACATTTTTGTTCAGGATTTAAGCCAGATCAGAATGATCTTGATCACATTGTATCTGTATTAAATTAGTTCCTATCTATACCGTTTATGTTACTTGAAGTATATATTATAATGCTGTGAACAATGATTGACTGGAAATACTGTAGGTACCTTTTTATTTTTTTATTTAATATTTTTAATGTTTTTAGCAACTAGCAAAGCTCTTGACGAGTTTTGTACAAAGCTTCAAGCCATGCGCACAGATGGTCTCAATAATTGGCCACTCTCATATGCTGCCAGTAGTAGAGAACTCTGGCTACGCTGATCATTTAATCAACCCATGGAGATTGGATCCAACAACATTAAAATTCTCCCTCAAAGGAAGCTTGCCATATGACGACAAATTATTGAAGCCACAAATAGGCCTACTGAGACATGTATTGCAACAGCCTTATTCAAGAGATATGGTGTGTTCAATGCTGGGTCTGCAAAAGCAACACAAGCAGCGTTGTATAGCCCTGGAGGACCAGTTAGCGGAACTGATGATACTGGCAATGGAGAAGAGTGCTCAGGAAAGTGAAGACGACGAAATGTCATCAACACACTGGCGCTGGCTACACCTATCGTCGCAAGTTATTTATTTAATACTGTTCCAATATGCATCATTTCCTAATATAGTCATGGTGCTCCACAATAAATTGATCGGACATGATATGAGAAAGGGCAGAGATCACTTGATGTGGGTACTGCTTCAGTTTATATCTGGGAGTATACAAAGAAATCCACTGTCAAACTTTTTACCTATAATAAAACTTCATGAGCTTTTGTATCCAGAGAAGGAGCCATTACCAGTCCCGGACTTTACCAGGGCTCATAGCACACATGAAATGGCTGTTGTGTGTATCCATATGCACTTGATGAAGAAAGCTGAAACGGAACACAAAACAATGTCTATGCCTCAAAATCTGAAAGTGCAATACGAGTGAGTTAATATATTACTTATTTTATCTACACATACAGGCTGGCAGTCTTTTTGGGTCAGTGAGGGCAACTACTAGATCCAGAGTAGCTGCGCGAAAATGGTCCGATAAGACCTTCCCTTGATTTTAAATTAATGATAATTAGCGTTTACAGATTTTGGAAAACCCATACAAGGTGCGAGGAAATGGTCTTTATTGACAAACTTTTTTTTGATGCCAATCGATCCTGTTTCTGTTCAGGATCAAAAGATAATTTTTTTTTGTCCCATATATAGTTTTCATGACTATGTAAAAAATATGAAACTTTAATTACTTTATCTGTCACGATAATTTAGTCCTCCTGACAATTATACTGTATAAAAACATTAGCAACATTAATTAGAAACAAAAAGATTGCGTACAAATGTATTGTACCCACTGTTGAGGTCAACAATTTTTGTAGTTGTCCTAATATTAGTAGGTGCATAAACTACTAATATTTAATCTCAAAAAGCTGTATATGATTAGGCAATTTATGTTTGTTATGCCAATTTGCGTTTACAAGTATGACCTTCAGAATTCCTATAGAAAAATAAGTAAACAATACCCACTCTCCCGCAGTCCAATTTCTTTGTAAATTTTACACAGAATAGAACATATGAAGTTATCAATGGATCCCTTCCCCTGTAACTCCTTGTATCGAACAATTTTTCGCTCAAACCATAGTATTTATTTCCAGCTTCCTTCATCGCTTCATGACATCCAACAACACTCCAGCCATCGTAAGCTCCGACTACCGCATAGCATTACTCTGCAACGCATACTCAACCAACCAGGAATTCTATGCGCGTCCAATGGGCGTCATAATAGAGACACTCTTCGGCAACCCAAAGAAGAATGACAATCCTGGGACACCGTTGCCCACCGTGCCGTTATCCATGTGTATACTTGATAGTCTAACGTTGCATTGCAAAATGTCGCTGATTCATTCCATAGTGACGCATGTGGCCAAGCTAGCTCAGAACAAGACAAGCATACCTGGGAGTAACATGATGGCGCCGGCCCTCGTTGAGACGTATAGTCGGCTGCTTGTGTATACTGAGATCGAGTCGCTTGGAATCAAAGGTTTCGTTAGTGAGTGTCGATTGATTATTATTAGAGAGTTAAGTTATAATGTCTTCTGAACTAAGCGAAACGGGCGCATTCATCTTATTAAAGTTTATTGACATTATAACTTTATTCTTTTACTTTTATCTATAAGATTTTTCGGATAGACATGCTAAGCACGAAAATATGATGTCTAATGAATGCTATCCTACATTTAGAAACGCTCCATAAGAAAATTTGAGAACTGTACATTTTTTTAAACCAAAGCGCAAATTAAAACCCGTGTCCAAAGTTTATATACGCGTTTTCCGTACGCCAAAAATGTCTGAGAAAAGCAGACTGTTTTATATATCTTACAAAAATTGCAGCTCAATCCACAAAAATAATTGTCTGAAATTAATCAACATTTTGCCCGCAGCTCAACTTCTGCCTAATGTATTCAAGTCCCATGCGTGGGGCATTCTACACAACCTGCTGGACATGTTCTCGTACCGCATCCACCACATACAGCCGCACTACAGAGTGACACTACTGTCCAACATCCACTCGCTGGCTGCGTATCCTCAGGCCAACCAAACGCAGTTACAACTCTGGTGAGATTTGTTCAAGTCCCATGCGTGGGGCATTCTACACAACCTGCTGGACATGTTCTCGTACCGCATCCACCACATACAGCCGCACTACAGAGTGACGCTGCTGTCCAACATCCACTCGCTGGCTGCGTATCCTCAGGCCAACCAGACGCAGTTGCAACTCTGGTGAGATTTGTTCAAGTCCCATGCGTGGGGCATTCTACACAACCTGCTGGACATGTTCTCGTACCGCATCCACCACATACAGCCGCACTACAGAGTGACGCTGCTGTCCAACATCCACTCGCTGGCTGCGTATCCTCAGGCTAACCAGACGCAGTTGCAACTCTGGTGAGATTTCTTCAAGTCCCATGCGTGGGGCATTCTACACAACCTGCTGGACATGTTCTCGTACCGCATCCACCACATACAGCCGCACTACAGAGTGACACTACTGTCCAACATCCACTCGCTGGCTGCGTATCCTCAGGCCAACCAAACGCAGTTGCAACTCTGGTGAGATTTGTTCAAGTCCCATGCGTGGGGCATTCTACACAACCTGCTAGACATGTTCTCGTACCGCATCCACCACATACAGCCGCACTACAGAGTGACGCTGCTGTCCAACATCCACTCGCTGGCTGCGTACCCTCAGGCCAACCAAACGCAGTTGCAACTCTGGTGAGATCTGTTCAAGTCCCAAGCGTGGGGAATTCTACACAATCTGCTGGACATGTTCTCGTACCGCATCCACCACATACAGCCGCACTACAGAGTGACGCTGCTGTCCAACATCCACTCGCTGGCTGCGTATCCTCAGGCCAACCAGACGCAGTTACAACTCTGGTGAGATTTGTTCAAGTCCCATGCGTGGGCATTCTACACAACCTGCTGGACATGTTCTCGTACCGCATCCACCACATACAGCCGCACTACAGAGTGACGCTGCTGTCCAACATCCACTCGCTGGCTGCGTATCCTCAGGCCAACCAAACGCAGTTGCAACTCTGGTGAGATTTGTTCAAGTCCCATGCGTGGGGCATTCTACACAACCTGCTGGACATGTTCTCGTACCGCATCCACCACATACAGCCGCACTACAGAGTGACGCTGCTGTCCAACATCCACTCGCTGGCCGCGTACCCTCAGGCCAACCAGACGCAGTTACAACTCTGGTGAGATTTGTTCAAGTCCCAAGCGTGGGCATGCTACACAACCTGCTGGACATGTTCTCGTACCGCATCCACCACATACAGCCGCACTACAGAGTGACGCTGCTGTCCAACATCCACTCGCTGGCTGCGGATCCTCAGGGCAACCAAACGCAGTTGCAACTCTGGTGAGATTTGTTCAAGTCCCATGCGTGGGGCATTCTACACAACCTACTGGACATGTTCTCGTACCGCATCCGCCACATACAGCCGCACTACAGAGTGACGCTGCTGTCCAACATCCACTCGCTGGCTGCGTATCCTCAGGCCAACCAGACGCAGTTGCAACTCTGGTGAGATTTGTTCAAGTCCCAAGCGTGGGCATGCTACACAACCTGCTGGACATGTGAAATTGGTTACCGATACCTTAGGGTATGCATGTACTCACGATAACGTCGATAACGGAGAACGTGCCCTACGAGACTCATGTGGAAAAAAAACTTCGCTTCTCCATAAAAAGTTGTTCAGTTGATCGAACCGCTTTGTATCAAAGGATTTTTTTTCTGCAATATTAAAGCATTTAATACCTGCTGGTTATTGGCTGAGGTTTATTGGGAGAGATATCTTCAGTTATCCTTATAAATACCAGTCCCTTAAATTGGACATAAAATGAGTACAGTCAAGGGCATTAATATATATACACTTCTCCATACTGATCCCTTACAAATGTGTATATATATTAATGCACTCGACTGTACCTACTAATGGCAGAATATACTCAGACCAGTCAATTTACAGGAACCTGACTGAATTGAAAAAAATATTCTCAATTATAATATATGTATACACTTTTATCATTACTGGTTTTAAGAACCTGTTTCACCTTCTGCGAATTAACTGTAACTTACCTTATAGATAAATGCTAGCTGTTTTTTTCTTTTATATACCTGGCGAAAAAGATAAGCTTAATTTTGCTACCGATATTTTGTACCAGAGGATTTGAAACTGGCCGAAAATAGATATAACATCGATTATTCGCATTGTTACTGACCTATTCATTTACCTATATGCATCTATTGTTACATTATTTATGCGAAGTGTACAATATTGTATTGTAATGTTTTCAGTTTCGAAAGCACAGCTCTCCGACTGATAACCAGCCTAGGCAGCTCAGGGGTGCAACTCCAGATGTCTCGAGTAGTGTCCGAGCCTAAATCCCTAGTGTCCCAAGACAATGAGGAGTTAAACCGGGTCCTCGTGCTCACTCTGGCTAGGGGCATTTATATGAGCGGAACAGGTAAGTCAACATATCGAATTCTTTACCATGGAACATATTTTGTCCTCCACCTCAAACTCTGATGAAATTCACCAGATGAATTATTACACACACATCTAAATAAAGCACTACTTAATTGAAAAAAAAAACGGTCGGCTCTAATAATATGTATACCATTTTGAACCTTATGCCTTTGTCATTTACGTTCCAAAATGTATACATATTATTAGACGTGACTGTACTAGACGTCTTTACCAATGGACACTGAGTGCAGAATTTTGACGAGTATTTAGACGACCCGCACCTACGCCCAGATAGATATGTATTATTGTGCTAATAAAAAATGCCATGCCACATACCACAACCACAAAAAAAATTCGAGAGTTGGAAGGTATCCATAGGAACACTTGCTCTTGTGGTGGGATTGAGCAGAAATTTTGTATGCTTCCGTAACATTGTGGACAATACTATTATATGCAACTATCGGTTTAATCTGCTTAAATCTGCTCAGGATCTAAGCAGATTTAACCGTTTGTGTCGTTTTTATAAACATGCCTTCATTTAGACTGACTCCACAAGCGAATCGGCGGACCGTAGGCCAGAGCCCGCAGGTTCGTAGTCTGCGGGCGACTTCACAGACCACGCACAGACCACGAACCCTGTAAAGTGTTCGAAACGTCGGAATGAAGTTAAAGTTAATTAATATACGCGAGTTTATCCGTTTTCATAGTTTTATTTCATTATTTTTTTTATTACTAATTGATAATGGTACGGAACCCTTCGCGCGTGAGTCCGACTCGCACTTGGCCGGTTTTTTTTTCATATTCTTATTCCGCACAGGGTGTCTACCTATTTAAACGTCATTGCGTGCGTGGATATATTTTTACGTTAATACTAATAAGTATCAATGATTTTAACTAAAAATGTACCTATATGAACTCAGGGTTTAAGGTTTTAAGTTGGCAATATAATAAAACGAAGATTGTGTTCTAAAAGTGATTATGAAATAATCTGCGACCATATATAACATGGACGTCTAACGCCAGCTCAAAAATGCCCCTAAAAAGAATTGTTCAATTGTGCCAAGATGGGCAGGACATAGCGCGTTTCTTAACACCGCGCATATTTCGGCGCAAAATCTTTGACAAATTTTTATAGAATATAGCCATTCAAAACTTTGGCGGACCAATCACAACTATTTTTAAATGGCGGTTTAAGTTTTTATACGTTGACATTGAAATTTATTACCGTGACGCATTGAAGAGGGAGTGACCCTTGTCAACTAAAATTCAGGACCGTTTTTGAAATGCAATTCAGTATGGCGTGCGGTTTCCATGTTTTATTTGTTCGTAGGAAATAATACAAGGTTTTAGGTTTGTTTATATTTTTTGTTTGTCTACTGACGAGTGGTATACGATGCGATGAATGTTTTTTCTTTATTGGCAGCTAACGACGGAGCGGCCGTGAAGGAGTTGCTAACTACCATAATGACAAACACACCGCACATGTGGTCTCAGCACACCCTGCAGTGTTTCCCGCCGGTGCTCGTCGACTTTTTCTCACAGGTAAACTATCGATTTTATTTTTAGGGTTCCGTAGCCAAAATGGCAAAAACGGAACCCTTATAGATTCGTCATGTCCAGGATTATGATACTAAATTGTAAAAAAAAAACATTGGGGTGGCTCCATACATGTAACTGAGGGATAGAAATTTTTTTTTAGTTGTATATAAGCGTGTGGGGTATTAATAGAAAGGTCTTTAAAAACGATATGAAGGTTTATAAATCTCATTTTTATTAAAGCAAATCGTTTTCGAGATATCAGCTCCCAAAGTCTGAAATACGAGTATGTGTCCCCCCCATGTGTGTGTATTATTATTTATTCTTTTTTAAACTACGCGATATAAAATTCTAAAAAAATAAATGTTATGCACGTTAATAAACTCTATCAACGATTTTTGGTTTGATTAAATTATCTCCTATAGTTTTTGAGGTAGGTTGATTTAACTGTATTTTTTTAATAATAAATTGATAATGGTACGGAACCCTTCGCGCGAAAGTCCGACTCGCACTTGGCTGGTTTTTAATATTCATTTGGCCAGTAAGCTATACATGATTGGCGCGACACGTCGCCACGAGTAAAACTTCCAGTCTTTTACTAAGTTTATTAATAAAACAGGGACGGATAGTCTATCTCGCGGCGACATACAGTGAATTTGGCTAGCGATTATTTCAGCAAACTGAAGAGTTTAAAGTCTTTAGAGTTGTAAAGCCTTAAACGTATTAGCGGAATTGAAACTAGATTTCCAGTGCAAACAACTGAAAAAAATGGTTTCGACTAAGTGCCGAAGTGGATAATAACTTGGACGGTAGTTTTAGACATTGTCTAGTGGAAAATACGAGTAACGGCATTTCGCGTCACGAGGTGTACCAATGAATATGTTCCAGTCTTAAAAAAGTATTCATCAACATAATAGCCCCTTTAATAGCTAATAGTCAAATTATAAGTATTAGATGTCATATACCAAAGAAAAACGACCAAGATCACCTATGTCCGAGGTGGGGACCCACGTACTCAGCTTTCGCGGCTGATGCCTGTACCCCTCGGCCACTCGGTCTTAGCAACCACCGGTCAAATTTCTCGGGTATATGCAATCCCTTACAAGGCTAGGCGCCTTTGACCATTCTCTAAGGGCAAGCACTAACTACATGCCTGCACCTCCTATTTAGAATACTTTACAGTTTTCTAGAATAGCTAGAGAGAGATGGTGCTGCCATCTATTGAACATATTGTGAAAACACAAATCAAATTATTTGATTTGTGTTTTCATGAGAAAAACGACCAAGATCACCTATGTCCCACCTCGGACATAGGTGATCTTGGTCGTTTTTCTTTGGTATATGACATCTAATACTTATAATTTATATAGTATTAAGTAGTGTGACTACTGGAGAAAAATTAAAAGTACAAATCAAAATATTTAGTTAATAAATAATTTGATTTGTGTTTTCACAATATGTTCAGCTAATGACTATTAGTTAATTTACTATTTTATAATCAAGTATGGTAAGCTTACTCTAAAAATGCTCGCTCAGAACTCTTCAGAAGTTTTGTGAAATAACATTTCTTTATTTATTTTTTTCCTCGCAGGTGTAATGAAAAACTTTCTGTGTGCCACGGGCTGTACAAGAATTATGAATAGACCCCGGATTGTTGTCGCGGTAACGTCACAATAGGGTAATTTGGGGAGTAAATGGAACGCTAGAACAAAATGATACATAAAATTATAAGATAACACAAAAAAATATATTAGTTTCACCAAAAAAACACTTTAATTTACTATAGGTACGTAAACGAATAAATATGAATAAATTCACAATAAAAAATTTCCAGTGATTTTATTTATTATATTTTTTATTAAATTAAGTTTACTAGTTTCCGACAAAAAACTGACCGGTCGAATAATAATTTCGTTCCACTGTTCAGTAAATGGAACATACATAAATATCAGACTTAATTTTATCAATGTATGCTAACTATATAAACCTGTATAAAGTTTGACTTTAGATATAAACTGTTTGCTTTTTTTTAAACCATAAACTAATAAGTACAATCTCGTATTCAATTACACAATATGTCATTTCTTATATTATCTTATCTTATAATTTATGTATCATTTTGTTCTACCGTTTCATTAACTCCCCAAATCACTCTATTGTGACGTCACCGCGACAACAATCCGGGGTCTAATTATGAACTCGTGTCGTGTGATGTAAAACCCGCGTCATCGGTTTGGGCTTTACTTCCACACTTGTTCACAATTTCTCATTTACCGCCCTTAATATACTACAAATTTACTGTATATATTGTGCCCAGAATCCAGCGCCTAAGGAGAACAAGCAAGTGCTAAAGAAGTCCGTTGAGGAAGAGTACCGCAAATGGACGTCTATGGTGAACGACAACGACATCATATCGCATTTCTCCGTGCCTGGAACGCCTCTGTTCCTGTGCCTGCTTTGGAAGATGATCTTTGACACTAATAGGATTAATCCTATTGCTTTTAAGTGAGTAATTGCCTTATTAGTTCAATATTATCTTGGTCAAATTACTATACAACTTTATTATATTAATATGCAAAAAATAACAAATTTGAAAATTATTTTTTTCCCCTCACTAGCTCGTAAAGTGCTCGTTTATCCTTTAATACGAACGTGTAAAAACGCATATTATTCACTTGTGTGGCAAAGTAATGACCTTGGAGCGTAGCGCGAAGTAGCATTAACAAAACGTAAAATGCTCAAGGAAATCGTTCCATATTAATGATAATTAAGTAATTTGTTTGAGAATTTAGTGTAAAATACAAACTTTTATATAATATGATGATTTTAACACATAAATTCTAAAGTTCCATAAGTAAAAATTGTTTTAGTGAATGATGATAAGATGACTAGATGCAATCACAAAACGCAGAAAATGTCAACGTCAACATTGTCAATGAATATTATAGGTTATAATCTTTATTTACCGACTCGAACACGTATAAAAATAGTAAACTAAACAACTTTCAGAGTGTTCTGTTATAATTTTGTAAAAATAATGAATGAGAATGATTTAATAATGCATTGGCGTTGGTGTGCAACTACAGGAATGTGTTAAAATCGTGCTGCGTTTACTTTTTCGTGCTAAGTTTACTGCGACAAAATCTTGCATTAAATACATTATGCATTTGGAAAATTATTATCACTACCCGATGATGATTGTAATGTGAACAAATAATTACCTTTTTTGAGTTTCCTCGCTATAGTGAGAGGAAAAGTTTTGTGTTACACACGGGTGTAAATGTATTTTACTTCTCGTATGTTAAAACACTCGCTGAGCTCAGGATTCTATTTTAGAACCACACGCTTCGCTCGTGGTTCAACTATAGAATCCTTTCGCTTGCTCGTGTTTCAATTTCATACTCGCGGGTAAAATACAACGTTGCACCCTTGTATAACAAATAACTATTGTTCTATTACTCTAAAATAAAATAACAAACTAAATCATTTAAAATCTAAAGACATTAATTTATATAGAAGTCTTTATTTTAGTCAAAATTAATATTCAAGTAACTATTTCAAGTGGAGCATAATCAGTGTTATTAATAACGGATTTGTCGTCAACGTTTGACAGCCGATCTGTTCAATAAATTTAGTTGTTTAATAAATAATTTGAATAAGTGCTTAAAAGATGTGTGGGTATTTATTAATTTAAATAAATAAAATTATTTATTAAAATTACTGTGATTTGTGGAACATTAATAATTAATAAATATCTTATGTATTTGTTTTTTCTTTCAGCCGTACTTTGCTACCAATATCGCACATTGTTAACGATCTCTATTCATTACTCTATCTCCAGAATTCTAGAGCGCATCGGTGCTCGCGCGCTCTCTGCGCACTTACGCAAGTTCTGCGACTACCTCGTGTACGAGGTGACCAACCCGGCTGGCGGGCCGCACATCAACAAGTGCGTAGATGCCATCAACGACATCATTTGGAAGTACAACATCGTGACCATCGATCGTCTCGTGCTGTGTTTGGTGAGTTACGACTAGGACTGCCAACTGTCCCGCTATATGCGGGACGTCCCGTTTCTGGGGCCCTAAAGTATGGGTCCCGCAAAGTAAGGGACGCCAGTTGTCCCGCTTTTCAGGGAATACTAAACTGGAAATACTAAAATAATCATATGAATACGTAAAAGAAAGCAAGATTGCATTATGTTAATTTGAATGTACCGTCATCCGCGTCTATAGCCCGCGAGCACCATGCACTGAATGTGTATAACTGCCAAAATATGAATGTTTGCGATTGTGCATCTAAATTGAACAGATCCGAAACTAAGCATTGTTTTTTAATATTAATGTCATTCCCGTCCCGCATTTCATAGCTAAGTCCCGCAATTTATTCGCGAATGTCCCGCATATCTGTGACCTTTGGTTGGCAACCCTAGTTACGACAGTCAACTTTTTTTGGTTATTTTCTATAATTTCAAGCGTTAGAGCAATCGGACAGTCGGCGGGTTGCTTCCTAGAGAGAGTTCAAACTGAAAAGCTGCGCTGCATGAATTGGCTATGTAAAGTTTTCCGAAGATATGAATATTATATTTTTCCCTGATAACCGTCGTCTTAAGTTTTAAAAAAATGCAACCGTTTTATTTTTATGTCCTATAATTTGTTAACAATCTTTTTTTAAGTGAGTGATATGACATTTGTGCAAATAGTTGCGATTTATTTATCGACGACATATCAAGATTGTCTTTACGTTCCTTAAAATAGACTCGGAAGTATCGCTTATAGGGCGCAGTATACACAAAAATAGCATCAAATTATACAATATGGCAGCCCTACTTCTCCAAAGAGCCTTTACGTGTTGGATTTATATCTCTACGCAAGCCTATCAAAAGACCGGGATTTTAAAGCCTGTGATTTCCATATACTAACAATATGTAATAATTAAATTCTGCAAAGTAAAACCTACTTCCAATAAAATACCTGTTTTATGCCAATGTCGCAGTGTAAAGTTTTTTTTACGTACTCGTAGGTTCTGAGACCTAATCCGGACGGTAACGAGAGCCAAGTGTGCCTCTACATCATCCAGCTGTTGCTGCTCAAGGGTTCTGAGCTCCGGAACAGGGCCCAGGACTTCGTCAAAGAGAACTCGCCGGAATACTGGAAGCAGAACAATTGGTAATGGAACAAAACATTTGATATAGCAGTTGCACTTCAGTAAAGGCTAGCTCAGCTGCTAACTCGGCAGAGCTGCTCAAGCGGCGCTAGTATACAACCATAAATAATGATTTCATATTTGAGCCTACCTAACGACCCTGAGAGGATAGCGCCCACAGGTTCTTTAAAGAGGTGATACACAAACTGTACGATCTGACGCGTGACCAGAAGGCTGATTCCTATCTAGCACAGCGGATCAGCATTGCCATTCAATGTGGCAATGCTGCCAGCCTTCTGGGCACGCTACCGGGCAGTGATCTGAGACATTTTTTTTATTTATACTTTAGTGGTATTGTATTTTCGTAAATTGATTTTAGGATATAGTTTATTGTTTCTTGATGTAGTACATCCACATTATATAACACGCTCTTATGGACTTACATACGATTGTGTTCCATAATTTCCGCGCATTTCGGCTTACAATATATTATTGCTTTATAATACCGCTCATCGTGGTAATGAATTTCCCTAAGGTTAGATATGTACTGTTCTTAAGAACATGTTCTTTATTCTTGAAATAACAAAATGACTAGGCATAACTAGCACCTTACGTTGATGAGATGCGTGGGTCATTTCAAAAGTCGAATTTACATGAAATGTCACCTCAGCTTCAGCTTTATTTTTAATTAATCAATATTTCTTGTTGAAACTACTCTAGTTGCAACTATAATTATCAGATACGAACTAACACATTGAAATTAAATTACTAATCTATAGAAAAAAATCTGCAGGTACGACAAGCTCCAAGCATTCCACAGGAAATACCCCGAGAAATTCGCTCCCGAAGAAGCGAGTAACGCATACGGCGGGCCCATATCCGTCTATCTGAGTAACGTGTGCCTACGATTCATACCCGTGTTGGACATCGTGGTTCACCGGCATTTAGAGACGCCACAAGTCAGCAAGAATTTAGAACAGTTGCTGGAGCATTTGGGATACCTTTACAAATTCCATGGTGAGTTTTTCTGTCTCCGTACAAAACTTATTTCCAGCCTGGGACAATGCGAACGTTTCGAGAGATCAATTAAACGTCATTGTCTGATAAGATCTTATCGCAAAAAAGATATAACTGTCTAATTACCTAATAACTTGTCTTATGTTTCAAGGTGGCTCTCTAAATCAGTATTCTTTTTAGTCTAAGGAAATAAAAACTATCATATCAAATCAAACTATTCTTTATTCAAAGCAGGTATAGTAATAAGCCCTTTTGAATAGTCGCACAATAGCATGTAAAAAAACTACTACTAGTACGTCGTCACATAGCGCCTTTCATCAAAATGTATGCTTCCAAAACGAATGTTTTAATTGTTGGTTTCACATTAATTATGACTTTGAATTCACCAATCAGATGATATCCAATGGCTGATATCCAACTTCTACCTAATTTAGTGGCAGCTTCTCTCATGAATCACTCGAATCTATAGATTTATTTGTACATGCTTTATAAACAAAGTGCGTGAGATTTTATCGATGTATTTCTGATTTCTGATCATGTTCGGAAACTACGAAACGACCTGGATCCAGCTTGATTTAATAGAACTGCCTTTGATTTCACACAACTGATGATATAATATTTATCCTTTCGAAAATATATATCACAAGTCAATTTCCAGATCGTCCAGTGACCTTCCTATACAACACGCTACACTACTACGAGACAAAGCTGCGAGACAAACCGCCTCTCAAGAGGAAACTGGTGAATGCCGTACTCGGGTCACTGAAGGACGTCCGGCCCGCTGGGTGGGCTACCACGGACGCATTCCAAGCGTATGTGGTGAAGACTGATGCGGACACGACGACTTGGACGCCGGACCTTAACTACTACCTCAGTCTTGTCAACAGAATGGTTGACAGTATCCTTTTTGAGTTGAGTCGACCGTAAGCCTATAGATATAGTTGCCGATTTCTAAGAGTGAACATTTGGCTGTGTAAAAAAGAGCCTTATACAGGGTGGGAATGACTGTACCGGCAGACTTTACCAATGCATTTTTGATGACAATAGTAAAATAAAATATGTTACTATGTCATTTTCGAAAAAAAAATATTTATTTTTATTATTTTTGTGATAATTTGATTTTTTTGTACATGACCAGTAATAAATTGTAGCCAAAATATTATTTTTTCAGTGTTTTTGAAATTTTTTAGTTGAACTTTTTTCTGAAACTTTTTCCTCATTTTCTCTAACGTTAACCAGTGTGTATGTCGAGATGAAAACTACTAGTGTAAGAATTTTAATCGTTTTTTGAAAAACATGTCATTATCTCTTAAACTAAGCCGAATCCATAAAAGTTCGTATGACATTATAGCCTCAAAATGTGTTTAGGAATACACCTTTCAAGTAATTGTCGGGCTACTTACTAGCCACCCTGTATATGTTAAGACTATCGTAAAAATGGATCTATAACCGTCAAAGGTTCATTTTGAGAAATCGGCAACTATATCTATAGGCGTACTATAGATCGTTGAAGTTTCGTAATTAGAGATGCAATACCATAAACTCGAGAGACAGCTAAATACGGTTGATTGTAAACGATATTATTTGCAATTCCAAAATATAGCATTATACGAATAAAGTAAATGTTCACTCTAAATATTTACCTGCTTATTGGTGCACTAATAATATCGATGAAACTAAATAGTTTGTATGCTAGAATTGCTCGTGTAGGTATTGCAGAATGTAAACCAATTTATACAGACGTTTTCGTTTGTTTTAGAGGTAAAATGGTTTGTTCGTTTCCTGGTAACAATCTGCTATTCACGATTGCGAGTTTAAAATTCATCCAGTGGCGTGCACTCCATATAGGCAAATAGGCACTGCCTACCCTAGCAGAACAGCATCTACATATACTTTTTCGTCTTCATTATAATAATTTGTCATGTTTTCTGAAAGAAATCCACATAAATATTTATATTAACGGAGCTCGCGGCGATTTAAATTTGCGCGCGCGCTATCTAGCTTAGCGCGCGGCAGCCCAAGCCCCATCAGGGGTAAGGCAACGGCGATCGGAGCCTACAAAAACACACACACTCACACAGTGCGTTTGTGTAGACATGTCCGTGAACTATATACATATTCTTGCCCAGTGCACACGAAGATAGAAAATATACGCACACAATCAAAAGAATAGGCTGCGCCTAGGCACCATACGTGCGAGAAGGACGGCCAATGTCGGTCTCTCTCTGACTTACCGAGCCTCGAGATGTAATACGACTAATTTTAAGAACTCTCCTATGTTGCGATTTTTACTTGAAGTGAGAGGCATTACATTCTGTCAGATTTATTTGTTTACAAACAGTCGGTTTTGATTTTTGCGATACAGGTTTGAGGTTAATCAGTAGAAAATCTATCAAAACAAAACTCATTCATTGTTATATTAATACAATTCGGTTCTAACAGATTTTTTTTACGTTTATTTTCATGTAAGTGTTGTGACTTGTGACTGTGCGTGACGGAATTATGCTATGAGAATAAATTGTGAATACCTAGTTAGTTGATGGTGGCTGCTGTATGTCTAGCGTGTCTACGAAGTTGATTTTCGGCGGATTTAGCAAGTTAACAATAAAACAAAAGAAGTTAGTACAGGTATGTGTAATTATTTCAAAAGTCGATGTATTCTGTACTCGGAAATTGTACTTATAGCATTAATGAGCATTGTATTTTAGCTATTTCACTCGTTAGCTATTGCACTTATATTTCGAATTCACCGATGATTAATGCTACGCATATTTAAAACCTAGTCAAGTCTATCTACTTGTGAGTTTGCAATGCGATGGTCAATATTGTTTGTTGCTCAGATAAAAAAAAATTGCCTACCCTAACTAAAAACCCTGTGCACGCCACTGAATTCATCATTATGTTTGGTACTGCCATAGCCATTTTATGTAGATTACCACATACGAGTAGGCAACATAAAGATTGTGTTAACATGAAAAAATATTAACAACATTTTGCATTATTTTAATTGAGCTTTAGTCGCGATATTTTGTGACAGAAGAAATATTTCAATTTCATATTTTCATTTTCCATGACATGATAATCAATCATAATAAATACTTTTGCCTAATAGGGATGATGACTGTAGTTAAAATAAATTATTTAACATTATGCACGACATAATACACGAAGAAATTATTACTAAGATGTAGATTGCAGTAATTTTTGTACAGAACTTCTATTTAATAAATTGAAAAGAACTTAAAAGAGTAGGTCATTTGGCAGTACTCAAACGTGACGTCACTTTTGAGTATTTCACAAGGAGGTTGGAACTCTTAGGGCGCCTATAGAGAGACGGCGTGACAGACAAAACCCGTGCCGCGCATATGCGTTTTACGCATATGTGCTGTCAGTACCTCTCGGGACGTCATGGGTATATAAACTATAAAAATATACCAAGAATGCCACATTGCTCTGTAATCTGGTGCAGGAACCAGTCTACGTACGTTAATAAATAAAATTCAAACGTTTCCTATCACAGGTAAGTAAAAAAAGTTATATTAAATTCAATATAAAATTAGTATGGGCGAGAGACATAGTGAAGAGACACGACGCTGAATTTGTTATCGATAGTCTATGTAAACTCTTACAACTAAACGGTGTTTGTAGAAATTCAAAATTTGTTCCCGAGTTACGGACGTTTCCTATGTATAAGTAAGTATAATTATGTGTATTTCTCTATTTAAGTACATAATTATATATATCGTCGCCTAGCACCCATAGTACAAGCTTTGCTTAGTTCGGGGCTAGGTTGATCTGTATGAGACTGTCCCCCAAACATTTATTTATTTATTTATATTTAGCAATAATATAATATTTATCTAGAGTGCAGACAATGAAGCAACTATACAAAAACATATAGTTTAAGAAATTCTGACTTAATTTTTAGATTTCCTATAGAACCATGTGTCAGAGAACGCTGGATAACGGCGACTGGAAAGTTGAACTGGTTTCCGCAAAAACACGACAAACAAATTTGTTCGGAACACTTCCAAAATGACTGTTTTGTAAAAACAAATCCAAGATCTATCTATATTGTCATCCAATGCCTGTCCAACTTTAAAACTCCATAATAAACCTCTGTCTAGCCTTACCCTTAACACTTGTTGTTTAACTCTAACCTTAAAGCTAACAACTTAATGTAAGTAGGTACTTATTGTAAATATACATTCAAATAAATGTATAAATTTTACTGTTTTTATATCATTCATAACGACATCATTTTAGTGAGATTTTAAAAATGAGAATCTTTGAATAGCTTTTTTCAAGTAACATTTTTAGTCAAATAACTGTTGGTTTTAATCTATCGATAAAAATATCGAGCCATACCACGATACTATTTACATTAACATGTCAAAATTACCTGACACGGTCGATTTCTATGAAAATGACAGCCAAGGCCGCCTCTATCTCTAAGGTTACACACTAAAGAGGTCCGTGCTCTGTGGTATTTCATATAAAATTCCATAGTGGTGATCGTTTTGACAGTTCGAAAAAAAGATGCTGTTTTGACTTGCCAGTCATCATGCCTATTCTGGGCACAACTTCTCCCACAATTTCCTTAGCAACCAACCAGCAATGACAGGCGTGTCTCACTTCCCAAACACGGATTGGCGGTTCAACGAGTTCCCCAACCCGTCGGCCCACTCGCTCTACGTGACGTGCGTCGAACTGATGTCCCTACCGATGTCCCCCGATGTCGTCGGCAACAGTCTGCTCGACGTGGTCGCTAAGGGCTTCGTCGTTATACCGGCGACGAAGATTCAGCTGTGGATCAACGCGATAGGGCTGATAATGGCCGCTTTACCCGATTCGTATTGGACCGTCATTCACGACAGGTATTTTTTTTATTTATTTAGGTTTACCAACAATCATTACACTTTTTCATTTATACTATGATACATGATATCACATATTCACTCAACAATTACTTAGAGGTAAACACCACATGCGAAACTGTGTGAATACATATAACTTAATCTAAATATTATAAAACTGTGCTACTATGAAATTATAAATATTAACGCTTTCGGTGACACTACATCGACATTTAGGGTGCTTGTATGGTTAACAACGATTAACTCTCGCACTGTCAGCGAAAGCGTTAAATTTGACAAAACAATAAATTCATGAAGAAATCTTGACTTAAAAGCATAATAGGCTATGCCCTTATACAAATAACAATACAATGCCTTAGGAAGAAGATAATAATAATAATTACACAATATCATGTAAAGTACAAGTGCCGTTAGGAACAGCTAGGAACCAGACATTTACTAGTTCACCTACTTATTCGATGCATGTTTACGGATTGCTGATAATAATTTACTAGGTGAATCGGAGTAAATAATTGATGCTCGATTAATATTTTCTCGTCATCATTGCACTTACTTCACTAACATGAACTGGCACATAAGGCAGACATCACGCTGGCGCCGCTTCCGCATGCGGCGACGTTGTGTGAGCGCGATATCAGTCTATTTTTTGAATAATGAACTAAAGGGGGCGAAAAAGTACTTATAGCTCGATGTAAATTACCGTATTAAAATTGCTGCCGAGTATTTGAATTTGCTTTACATTGATATGACAGTAAATTCTGGATAGTCTATTTATGTCACAACAAAGTGCCAGCACGGGCATATCAACAACCAAATTCAAAACATTGTTTAAAGGAATGTTGCTCAGTCCTTGGTAATTTTTCTACCGCAAGTATTTTATCATATCGGAAATTATTATTTTTTACATCCAAGTCAATTTTTAAAACTGTATAATTTATATACATAGATTAAATCCTAATCTACTTAACCTAACCTATATCTAAAATTGACCGTTGCGGCATTGTACCAAGGATGCTGGCGGCATTTCCTCGCTGTATTGCAATACTGATGCGTTGTGCGAGGAAGTCGCCGGCTCTTCGGTCTTTAGTTACGAGAACCAGATGTAATTTTTTTGTTTTTAACATTTTGACGGTGTATACTTTGAAATATGAAGTCTTATTTTCGGTTTGTTTATATCGGTTACTTTCGATGACTTCCAATGTCTGGCAAAAAATTGCATTATTACATTATTAGTTCCACTAAAAAATCCGCAACTGGAGCATTCCATTTTTGTCCGTACGTGACGCTATGTTAGATCTACCCTAATAAAATATGTTGGCTGCTAAGAAACACTGTCAACCTTAAAGCCTTTATATTATATTATTATGAGTTATGGTTATGACCATACTCGGTTACCTCATTTTATTTCTCAAAAGTATTGAAATGACTGTCCGAACGTGAGGTTTTCATGGAATGCTCCAACATAGCGAGGGCTCAAAAATAACTTCGTAGGCACTTTGAATAATTAAAACAGCTATTAATCCTAACCTGCTACATATTATTTTCCAGAATACTTGAAGCCATGGCCCACAGCGACATGACAGACTGGCCGTATCAGCACACGCCGTTCCAGCTATTCAACCTGGCGACAACCAATGACGCTATGCTCGAGAATAAATACAGTTTGACGTTGGCTTTAGCTCATGCCGTCTGGTACCATGCCGGGGCGGGACAGATCATGCAGGTTCCTCAGTAAGTGGCTATTCTTACCCACATCACAAGCCTTAATTGAGCTTACCGTGGGACTAGGTCGATGTGTGTAAGATGTCCCAAGATATTTTTTTTTATATTTTTTTTTATGTTCCATTTCACCTACCCGAGGCTAAGTATAGATTCGCTATTTTAGATGCAATTAAAACCCTTGATTTAAATATATTAAATGGTAATTAGATACTTTTACCTATGTAACATACCCAAGACAATTAATTTTACCATAAAATATTATTAGTTACTTGCTTTTGTTTTTTTTGACACTTAATAATAATAATTAATAGGCTACTTGACCCATTTTTAAAGTTTGTCGTATATTATTAATCAATATCAGATTAACGGAAAAAAAATATAAATACAGTATGTATTTGATCGTAAAGCAAAGAAAGAAACACATTAATTTTTAGATCATACTAAACAACTTTTACTATGGGGCCAAACCCGAATTCACGAAAAAAATTTGGACATTTTCATACATTTTGATTGCGTGATCATGAACACGTTGTATGGGAGAGTAATTTTTTTTTTCACGAATTCGAGTTTGGCCCCATAGTAAAAGTTGTTTAGTATGATCTAAATATTAATGTGTTTCTTTCTTTGCTTTACGATCAAATACATACTGTATATTTTTTCACGACCTAGAAAACCGCAAAATTATGACTTAAAATTTAAACTTTCGTTACCGCGCGAAAACGATACTAGCCATGTTAATGCTTAGATTATCTGTGGTGTGACGTCACTCAAACCGAAAACAAACATTTGACATGTCGCTTACGTTATGTCAATGTCACAGCAAAGCTACATGCCTATATGTCCATGGCGAATTTCACTCGTATAAGGTTTGACATGAAGTTAGTTTAAGATCCTATGACGTCATATCATGGCCGACACCGTTTTCAGAGAACGAAATTAAAAAAAATAAAACAAATTTTTCAATAAAAAATATGTACCCATCAAACACTTTTAATACACCGTAATCGAAAAATATTGATCTTTTCAATAAATACTACAGAAAATAATAATTTTTTGCACTAAATTTGATATGAGTCAAGTAGCCTATTGTTTAGATTTAAACATTTGTTAACTGTCTTGCTTACAAGCCAACCATAGGACCTTTTCTAGTAATTTGTGGATAACGTTGTTGGCTATACAGAAAGTTATCATGTTTTTAAATAACCTTGTAGTATTTTTTATTGTATGGTTGTTTGTTATCTCTAAAATAAATAAAATAAAATAAAAATATATTAACGATGAAGAGGGCCTGATGACGACCACCGACACGATGATCGATAATACAGTATGACATTATCGTGTGGTACGATGCTGGGGCGGGATATACCGGGTGTTTCAAGATTATGGGACATGAAGGGAAAGTACAGTCGAGGAATTTAATTTCCTACCCATTTCGTACCTTGTCACAGTGACAAGCAATTAGAAAGCTGCTAGGACTGTCATATTGTAGCTACTATGACAAGGTACGAAATGGGTAGGAAATTAAATTCCTCGACCGTACCTTAAAAGTGGTAGATAGAATATTGCGCTGTAAGAAGACTTTATTTTATTTTGAAAATTAAATAATACTTCTTTCAAAAAATTCCGAAAGAATTTAGGTACTTTAATAAGAACATTTTTTTCGTAATTTTACGATGTCATTTGAAAGAATGGATAAACAATAACATTTTTTCTTAAAAAACATAGTATCTAAAACTAAAAGATTAACCAAAAATGTTTGGTTCAAAATTCGACAAAAAATTGTAGTTGGTTCTATTTCCGGGTGAAGCAAGTAATTTTTTGGAAAACTTTGAATCCAGTTTTATTTGCATTTAAAAATGACAAAGTCTTCTTTCAGAAAAATATCCTCTCTAGAATATTTAAGGTACTTTCCCTTCATGTCCCATAGTCATGGGACGCCCTGTATACGTGTATACTACGGGATCTTCAGTTTTTAGATTTATTGTAGCAGTATACCTGGCGTTGGCGACGTCCAGTAATTTACAGTGTTTTTTCCCCTTATTTTCCATAGTGAGGAAAGTACGCTTTAAATTCCCATTTTTATTTTATTACGAAAAACAGAAAACAAAAAAATATGCTAAACATTTTAAAAACTATTTAGTTGGTCATTGAGATCCGAACCTAGGGGTCCCATAATGCTGTCTGTGTTCCCTATTGGATGGCTATACATATAATTCGATGGCTGTGTGACTCAACCTCGTATTTCCAGGGTGTATGACTCATCCTCGTATATGAAATGTATGTATTTTGTATGGAAATATATTTTTTTTAACACAGCCTTGTAAACCTTTATACGAGGTTGAGTCACACAGCCATCAATATATGGTGCTAAGAAGGAGCCAGGGGCCTTACTAACATTTTTTAATATATGCTTTCAGATTCGTAAAAGAGAAGCTGTCACCCGAGATCCATACAGAGACGCAACTAGTGTTCCTATGCCACCTGGTGGGTCCGTTCCTGCAACGATTCAACGCGGACATGTCTCGGGCCGTCATGGACATAACTATAGCCCTTTACGAGCTTTTAGCGCACATAGACAAGACCCAGCCGCATCTGCAGTATATTGATCCTATATGCGACCTGCTGTATCCTTTTTATAAATCTTTATATGAAATTAATCGTTGCTTGGGTTTACACAAAAAACACTTGATCCACACATTTAATGCCTGTGACACACGTCCCATTTTGGTATATAACCTTTTGACTGCTACGATTTATCATCATGAATTAATGTTCATTTTGTCAGCCTCCATAGCCTAATTGGTAGTGACCCTGCCTACAAAGCTGGAGGTTCCGGGTTCGAATCCCGGCGAGGGTTTTATTTGTATTATTATTTATCACAAATATTGTTCCTTGGTGTCTATTATTTGAATTATGTATATCGTCGCTTGGTACTCACATAACAAGCCTTAAATGAGGTCGATTTGTGTAAGATGTCCCGAGATATGTATCATTTACTTATTTGAAACTAAAAACATTGTTTTGTATAGACGTCACGCTGTCATAAGGTTTGAAAGCAATCAGTTGGCAGCAAAAGTCTTAATGTAATTATGGTATGAATAATTTCTTCGACTTACGTATCAGCTACCACATAAAATACATGTTCGTCGGCGACACACTGAAGAGCGAGGTGGAGACTGTGATCCGCAAACTTCGGCCCGCGCTACAGATGCGACTTAGATTCATCACCCACCTCAACGTGGAGCAGATCAACACCGCCTAGCAGAGCGACTACTACAGCTACACTCCTTCGAGCTCGAGCTCTAGCTCTGAGTAGGCTAGCTGTAGATATTCAGACTTGTTCTAACTACTGCATACATGTTCGTCAAGACAGTATAGAGTGGTCGGCCTCTTCTGTTCATCACGCTCAACGTGGAGCAGATCAACACCGCCTAGCAGAGCGACTACTACAGCTACACTTCTAGCTCCGAGTAGGCTAGCTGTAGATATTCAGACTTGTTCTAACTACTGCATACATGTTCGTCAAGACAGTATAGAGTGGTCGGCCTCTTCTGTTCATCACGCTCAACGTGGAGCAGATCAACACCGCCTAGCAGAGCGACTACTATAGCTACACTTCTAGCTCGAGCTCTAGCTCCGAGTAGGCTAGCTGTAGATATTCAGACTTGTTCTAACTACTGCATACAAGTTCGTCAAGACAGTTGAGAGTGATCGGCCTCTTCTGCTCATCACGCTCAACGTGGAGTAGATCAACACCGCCTAACAGAGCGACTACTACAGCTACACTCCTTCGAGCTCTAGCTCCGAGTAGGCTAGCTGTAGATATTCAGACTTGTTCCAACTACTGCATACAAGTTCGTCAAGACAGTTTAAAGTGATCGGCGTCTTCTGTTCATCACGTTCAACGTGGAGTAGATCAACACCGCCTAACAGAGCGACGACTACAGCTACACTTCTAGCTCGAGCTCTAGCTCCGAGTAGGTTAGCTGTAGATATTCAGACTTGTTCTAACTACTGCATACATGTTCGTCAAGACAGTTGAGAGTGATCGGCCTCTTCTGTTCATCACGCTCAACGTGGAGTAGATCAACACCGCCTAGCAGATCGACTACTACAGCTACACTTCTAGCTCCGAGTAGGCTAGCTGTAGATATTCAGACTTGTTCCAACTACTGCATACATGTTCGTCAAGACAGTTGAGGGTGATCGGCCTCTTCTGTTCATCACGCTCAACGTGGAGCAGATCAACACCGGCTAGCAGAGCGACTACTACGGCTACACTCCTAGCTCGGCCTCTTTGGCTCCAATTAGGCTAGCTGTAGATATTCAGACTTGTTCCAACTACTGCATACATGTTCGTCAAGACAGTTGAGAGTGATCGGCCTCTTCTGTTCATCACGTTCAACGTGGAGCAGATCAACACCACCTAGCAGAGCGACTACTACAGCTACACTCCTTCGAGCTCGAGCTCTAGCTCCGAGTAGGCTAGCTGTAGATATTCAGACTTGTTCCAACTACTCTGCCGTCATAACAAAAAAGGGCACAACTAACATTTTTTGTGAAATTGAGTTACATACATATTCGGAATGAGAAAAAAAAGGCGCATGTATCTAATTTTTTTCAAAATTTTCCTGTGGGAAACTTGGGAGTTACCATAAGCAAATTGGGCACAACTACTCGAATTATTTTTATTTATCAAAAAAGAAAGGCATTTTGTTTTATGATTAAAATAAAAGGGCATATTTTTTCACTTATGGCTTATGACTTAATTATTTTTTCAAGTAGCACTTAGTTAAGAAGGCACTTTTGAGTTATTTAAAATAAAAAGGCACAAGCAGCGAAATGTGCCCTTTTAATTTCTTATCCAACGACATTGATCCACTTGTCGTCGTAGAAAAAAAGGCACAACAACCTAGATGTGCCTTTATTATTTAACACACTTAATGATAGTTAAGATGAGAAAATTATCGAAACAAACAAATCGCATCAGTTGTGCCCTAGACTTCTAGGGCTCTTCTGTTGACTTCAACATAAGCCCACGCTTAGGGTTTGCAATATCTGCTTGGTTTTAATATCCGGATAACATGGATAGTAATAATTATATTATCCGAATATCCGGATATTTTGGATAATTTCGGATAGTGGTAAAATAATACTATATAATTCTTTAAATGGGTGTAATTCGCCAAAATAAGCGTTATAGTTAACTATATAACGATTCATCATCATCATCCAACTGTCTCAGTCCACTGCTGGACATAGGCCTTTGCCAATGTATGCCACAGAGCGTGGTCAGTTGATTTATGCATCCAATCGCTGCCGGCCCTCCTACCTACACAAGACGGTGCCATCTGGCTAGAGGACGTCTGACGCTGCGTTTGCCTAGACGCGTTCTCTACTCCAGAACACGCTTACTCCAGTGATTATAGGTTGTGCGACATAGGTATATAGCCAGTCCACTACCACTTCAACGTGATGCTAACTTTCAGAGCTATGTCGGTCATTTTGGTTCTCTGGCGGATCACTTCATTCTGAATTCTGCTTTTCAGAGAAACTCCGAGCATTCATTAAACTTAAGTATGGAATGTATGGATTAAGTAACCCCAAAGTCAGTGTCCACGTCTCGGCTACGTAGTCCGTACGTCATTACAGGGAGCACGCGCTGATACACTTTAGTTTTCAGGCTCTGTGATAGATCCGACGAAAATACGTAGGTAATGCAACTTTCTAACGTTGCGTAATTCAACGTTGCCTAACTCAACTGAATTCTCCTATTGGCTTCTTTTTCAAAGTTGTATCTATCTGCAATATTTTCCCGAGGTGGACATATTCCTTAACGACTTCAAGATACATGCCATTTGTAATTACTGGGCCCAGAATGACGATGCCATTAAACATGACCTTAATCTTGTCCATGTTCATTCTGAGACCAATTCGTTGGGAGGCTGCATTCAGGCTGTGCAACATTTCCTGAACTTATTGCAGCGATTCTACTATGACTACGATATTAAATCATCGGCAAATCTTAAGTGTGATGTGAGAATAGTGAGATGTATTCGCCGTTTATATATTTATGTCACGCCATTCCAGTTTAGAGTCTTGAACAACATGTCTTCCAATGCATTTGTAAACAGTTTCGGGGATATAACATGCCCCCGTCTTACTCCTTGATGCAATGGAATCGGTCTTTTTTTACTGTTTCTTGCTTGAACGAACATAGTTGGGGCGTCATACAGACTTCTAAGCACCCCGATGTATCGAAAATCCACTTGGCACCGCTGTAGGGAGTCCAAAACAGATCAGGTCTCGACGGAGTCAAACGTCTTCTCATAGTCCACGAAAGCGTGACACAGAGGCTGATTATATTCCTGAGGTTTCTGTACAATCTGCCTTACAGTGTGTATGTGGTCTATGGTGCCAAATCCTCCCCCAAACCCGGCTCGCTCCGGTGGTTGAAAGTCTTCCATCCGTCGCGCCAGCCTATTTGTGACGACTCTCGAAAACAACTTGTATACGTGGCTCAGAAGTGACATAGGGCGGTAGTTCTTAAGAAGGGTTTTATCACCCATTTTGAAGAATGAAACTACCATACTCCTGCTTCACGCTATCCGGACCGGACGCTCGGAGCTCTCCCTTCGTGGGAAACGGAGTTAAACATGTACTGCAGCTGCCTGAGTACAGGAGTTCCCCCTGCCCTTAAGAGCTCAGTTGTAGATCTGTCCTCACCTGGGGCTTTTACATATTTAAGTTATCCATTTATTTGCAAGTAGTATATTATTACCTTATTCAACCAAACGAAATAAAATAGTATGTTTAAATTATGTCTATTAATAATCTATACTTTATTAAAATAAATTAATTTGTACAATAAAAAGGCACAAGTTACGGATTGTGCTCTTTTTTTCTAATTTTCGGTAAGACTGCTTGAATGTGTTAGAATAAAAAGGCTCATTTGGTTAGTTATGCCTTTTATGTTTTGCAATAGTATTTTTGCACGATTTAATATACTAAGTAAAATAGATTTTTTTCATTTATCTCAAACAAATTAAATCAAAAAAAAAAATATGTATACTGGAGAACCAATTTATTGTTCACTAAAGTTTCCTCATTCAAAATAATGTTACTACTGTGCGTTTATATACCTGTATTTGGCAAGAAACAGTAAAATATTCAAAGTCAATTTTTGCAATTTTATCCAAATGTTAAATGTGCCCTTTTACGTTATGACGGCAGTACTGCATACACGTTCGTCAAGACAGTATAGAGTGATCGGCCTCTTTTGTTAATTACGGTCAACGTGGAGCAGATCAACACCGGCTAGCAGAGCGACTACTACAGCTACACTCCTAGCTCGAACTTTATTTCCGAGGAGGCTGGCTGTAAGGGCCTTATCACACTTGCGATTTACAAGCGAGGCGAAAGCGAAGCGAGCGCGCAGCGTGATCGTTGCGAGCCCGTAACCAATTCGCCGCGAGTGCGTTGCGATTTGGCCGCGATCGCGTAATGAATACGCTGCGCAGCCGTCAGTAAATCGCTCAGAGTGATCTGAGTCTTGGACAGTCACTAATAAGATTTATTATTACAAAATGGATACCAACTCTTGACGCGGCAAACTCGCTGCGCAGTCGCGGCGTATTCGTCACGCGGTCGCGGCGTAATCGCGACACCATCGCGGCGAATTGGTTGCGGGCACGCGACGAACACGCCGCGCGTACGCTTCGCTTTCGCCTCGCTTGTAAATCGCAAGTGTGATAAGGCCCTAAACATTCAGAGACTCCTACTAACTGTTGTGCGTACGTTTGTGGATACTCAACAAAGATGTGGAAAGTGATCTGGTACGGCTGTAATAAATAATAATTCGGCATTAAGTAATTCTTGTCTTGTTTATCTCAGAACAATGTCACGACTTAATGGATGTTCAAGAGTTTTGTACCTAATTTTAAGAGTATTGAGCAAATCGGATTTTGTTTACTTCAATTACGGGATCTCTTGCTGAGTATTTGCAGTTATCATTATTTTATTGTTAAACTGATTATTTGTTAAAATGTTCTAGATGTATAAGACTTGTTAAACACATTTTCCAATTTACAAGGTTTCATTTCTGTATATGGGAAAATGGGATTCGTGTGAGTTATCAGCCAGGACAAACAAATAGCGTAAATTTTATGCGCACTTCTTAATCAATCAATACAATTCATGATTTGAGTTATTTGGTTGTCCAGGCAGGTGTCACTATAATTAAAAAACTTAAGTTTTTTTTTATTTGGGTATGCATTGTCCTTTTACTTTGAACGAATGTAAATACGAGTAGGTATATATTTTTATTGAGTGTGCAACATTTTTTACTTTTTACGAGTGTAATTTTATCACGTTCTAAAATATCGTTATATTATCAGTGTTGTATATTTATCTGCATATTATCAATACACTAAGTCTAGACTACATTAAATATTTTTCTCTAGCTAGTTAATGTGAGGTAAAGCACTATTTAGACCGTGACACAACTTGTATACAATTTCCGTTACCTTTCTCCCTCCTAACAGCGATACGTCATCTCACAGGAGTTAGAAACCGTTAGTTACATTGCAGTATTTGATTGACAGTTGACAATCAAATACAGCAATGTAAAGAGAATTGCATGCCAATTCTTACATTGAATATAGGGGGCGTAATTTTATTACTCCCGCTGAACATTTATGCTTTTTACAATGGTTGTATTTTAACTGGTCAAACTAGACTAACTTTTTAGCTCAAACGGCTTAAACATTAGACGTTTTATAGAGATTGTGTTATCAATAATTTCTACAAGGAACTTTATTAAGTTGTAGCTTGTAAGGACACCCATAATGTTAAGTAACCTAATAATATATTAATGTGTATTTTCATACCACAGTATATTTATTAGGACGGTAAAACAGGTAAACTATGTTTACCATCTAAGGTAATACATGTCATGTATATAAATTACTTTTCCTATGTATTTAGGAAATAAGGCATGAGTATGTGTAAGTATTTATGGTATTATGGTGTATTTCCGCAATACGACATTGTTATAATGTCAATATTTGAATAAGTTGATGGTTGTACATGAACTCCGTCAATATTAGATTGTAGGTACTTACAGTGGATAAAAATGTATATTTTTACGTAGCTAAAATCATCACAATGGGAATTAAACCTGTCACTATCACAATTTATATTACGAGAACCGTATTGGACTGCCTATTTATTAAATCATATTGTTACCATCTTATACTAATACTCGTGATGCGTTTTCACTGGTGGAAACGAACCTAACATAAATTTACAAAAATGTGTCTTGGTTTTGTGCAGGGCACGAGGTTTTGGTTGTATGATCAATATCTTTTTAAGCCTTTCACACATGTACCTAACTAAATGTTGATAAGTTTATTACCAAGTCCTGTATCTGAAATTACGACTAATTCCTTGCAATAGTTTGGTTATTAAATTAAACAATAAATTTTAATGGATTGCGGGGGTAGATAATGAAATCATTTGAAGAATTGGACATGCCTAGCTCAATTTTCAATCTTAAGGCAACGTGTTGTCTTTTTACAAAGTCAAATAATTTGTTTCAGGGCTTGCTTGTGATAGGCATTGGTTGATAATATGTACATTTTCGTTTGTAATGAGTAATCACTAAATAAGTCGCATGTAAATATGTCGTGATTGTTTTGAATCGTAAAATTGCAATCCAGTTATGAAGTTCTAAGTAACTACGTTTAGAAATGTTTATTAAACCGCATATCTACTCTTCCCTAATATTATGTCCTTATGATATAATGATCAAATACTATTTACAATATAATTAAGATGGATTTTATTAGCGTCAATTCAATGCAATATGTTTATTCTTTTATTAGTGTATTAAACAATGCAACAAAACATCACAAGGTTATTAGATAGAAATTGTAACGATAATAAATTAATAATTAATTAACTATACTAAGCTGCAGTGCATGTAAGTTTGACATGGCTACCGAACAGTGTTGTGGCCTAGAGACGTTGTGTTTATGCGTAGGTATTTGGTAGGTAGTAGGTTCCTACGATCGCCCGACGTCACCAACTGATGTCTGCGAAGGAGGTAATCAAGACTAGGGAATTTTAAACAATGTCACACACACATTAATGACAAATAGGCCATTTTGACTCAAATAGTTACTTTTTGGCATTATATTATTAGGATATAATCGCGTATGTAAGATTTTAAAGTTGTCCATTTTATTTGTATATTTCGGAAAAGAAAATGTGTAGAAATGGAATATAATGTAACAAAATGTATCCGATTCCTCGAGACATATTCTATGAATATATTAAAGATAAACGATTGAAAATATACTAATCTTATTATCAGAAAGGCACTTTTTCAAGGCTTAACGAGTGTCGGCAATGTAGCTACTTTATTTTATTCAAAACTTCCAGGCTGCCATAGGCTTTTGTGAACTACCAAGGTCGCTTTTTATAAAGCTGTTATTTCGTACAGTGAGCATCAAATTCATAATTACGGTATGGTAAGGTGGGGTAAGATGAAACGGTTTTTTTAATGGGGTAAGACAAAAAGCTGCCTGTATAAGCTTACGCTGTGCCAGGAGCACGACTTTTTGTCTAGCCCCATTAAAAAAACCGTTTCATCTTACCCCACTCTATCTTATTTAGATATAACGTAAAAATAAGGTGGCAGACTTTTCTACAATTTCCTATTCAATCTGTCGCTAAGTATAAAAGTTTGTTTTTTTTTCTAGGTACGTATTCATTGAGCACATCATTGTTTTTGGAAATGTAGATCGCTAGGTAGATGTCCTTATGTACCAACATAAATTGAATACACTGGGCCACATAAGCTGCGTCTTAAATCAGAAAATTATACTATGAATACTGTAATCTGGTAAATTTTGTTAATAAAAAATGCGGCATTTTAATACAATCTTCTTGTATCTGTTAAATTGGCGCTTTTTTACTGACATTACTTTAGTTACTCGACAGGCGAATGTGTGATATATTTTTCACTACCTAATTAATACTACGACTATGAAATATGAAAATACATGTGTATTCTTTTTATTCTTTTATTGATGATGAACGAATAAAATGTAATATTTTTGGAAACCGTCTTTTGTTTAATTTTACGTAAGTATCTAAGTACCAGAGTATTGTTAGTGGTGAATGTGGCGCCATGTTGAATGGCAGCGGAAATAAAAAAAATATGACAACCCACACTATTTGAAAGCGTTTTGGTAAAAAAATGTCTCACGTTGTCGTTTGTCGCTTGCCATTAGGGCTGTAGCCGCCCTTTCTTTCAATAATGAAAACGCCTATAAAACCCAATTTCAAATTCAAATGGGACCAATCGGTGAGCATTTTGAAATAAAAAAGAATCATGAACATCGGTTCACCAAGTCGAAAGTAACAAACAGGGTTTTTGATAAATTTTCCGCCGGTATGCGGCGGTGAGATGGCAGTGGCACCACTGTGCGTAAGGTCCAACGGACTGTCAAAATAAATACGCGAATTTACTTTTCTATATACCTACTTCATTGTTAGATTATTTCTTCTTAAAACCATAACTGTAGGAATATTGTTTTCTAAATTATATAAGAAAGTCAGTACCAAGGAAAATCACTGGTACTAAAGTGTTTCCCTTAGTACCAGTGATTTTAGAGCTCAATCTTCAAATCGGCTACCGTTTCCTAGTCGCAATCCATTACAAAATCAATAAAGTTCCAAATACAATAGAATTTCGATATTTTATGTCCAGTACCCATGAATTATGTATGATATGACAGCTGCTTGATGGACATCGCGCCTAGGTAGCGCCACCTAGTGGCAGAAAAAATATCGATAACCCTCATTGAGAATGATTGAGAACATCCTCCTTTTTAGGGTTTCGTAGCCAAAATGGCAAAAACGGAACCCTTATAGATTCGTCATGTCCGTCTGTCCGTCTGTCAAAGCCGATTTACTCGGAAACTATAAATGCTGCAGTAATGAAATTTGGTAAGGATATGTGTTGTATGAACCGATACAGGATTATGATAATATAATGTAAAAAAAAATCATTGGGGTGGGGGCCCTCCATACATGTAACTTTTTTTTATTTTTTTTATTTATTTATTAAAGTTCCAAAAACATTTTATTTAACGCAGAGTTTCGTGTAACTTGAATTTTTTTTTTATGTATGTAAGCGTGTGGGGTATTAATAGAAAGGTCTCAAAGTCTGAAAAATGTGTCCCCTCTCTAATTTTTAAACTACGCAGTATAAAATTCAAAAAATAATATATGTTATGCACATAAACTCTATCAACGATTTTCGGTTTGATTTAATTATCTTTTATAGTTTTTGAGGTAGGTTGGTTTGGTTTAACCACATAAATAATCTCTGGTTTAACTGTATTTTTTAATGATAAATTGATAATGGTACGGAACCCTTCGCGCGCGAGTCCGACTCGCACTTAGCCGGTTTTTTTGAAGTCGGTTTAAAATATCCGACACCGGGAATCGAACCTGGGGGCCGATTTTTGAATTTCTATCGCACGAATTCAAATTCCCGTTCGAATTCAAATTCGAACGTCAAAATTTTTCACGAATATTTTCGAATGAAGCTAATATACCCTATTTTTAACCGACTTCAAAAAGGAGGAGGTTAACAATTCGTCGAAATCTTTTTTTTTTTTTTATGTATGTTCCCCGATTACTCGAAGACGCGTAGACCGATTTGAAAAATTCTTTTTTTGTTTGAAAGGGTATACCTTCTAGTTGGTCCCATTGTCACCGAATTCTGATCTGATGATGGGATCCTGGAGAAATCGAGGGAACTCTTCAAATGTTGTAGGCACACATGAAATTTTTCATTTCTTTTCGAAGACTAATCAAGTATTTGCGTCTAGTCATGAACATTTTAAGTTGGTGATCTGATGATGGAAGGTACAACTCCTTAGCAATTAGGAGTTGGGGGATAATTCTTTAAGTATAACATATTTCATGTATTTTGGAAGCTATTCGCGTATTTGCGTTTAGGTGGTCATCCTTTCATGTCGGTGAGCTGATGATGGAAGGTACAACTCCTTAGAGATTAGGAGTTGGGGGATAATTCTTTAAATATAACATAGTTCATATATTTTGGAAGCTATTTGAGTATTTGCCTTTAGGTGGTCATAGTCTCATGTTGGTGAGCTGATGACGAAAGGTATAACTCCTTAACGATTAAGTAATTCTTTGAATGTAACAACTGTCATACATTTTCGAGATCTATTCAAGTTTTTGCTTAGTAGTTATGACATGTTGGTTAGCGGTTAGTGATTCTTTAAATAATATAGGCATGCTAAGGCTTGGAAGCTATTTGAATATTTGCCTTTTGGTGGTCATCCTTTCATGTTGGTGAGCTGATGATGAAAGGTACAACTCCTTAGAGATTAGGAGTTGGGGGACAATTCTTTAAATATAACATATTTCATGTATTTTGGAAGCTATTCGAGTATTTGCAATTAGGTGGTCATCCTTTCATGTCGGTGAGCTGATGATGGAAGGTACAACTCCTTAGAGATTAGGAGTTGGGGGATAATTCTTTAAATATAACATAGTTCATATATTTTGGAAGCTATTTGAGTATTTGCCTTTAGGTGGTCATAGTCTCATATTGGTGAGCTGATGACGAAAGGTATAACTCCTTAACGATTAAGTAATTCTTTGAATGTAACAACTGTCATACATTTTCGAGATCTATTCAAGTTTTTGCTTAGTAGTTATGACATGTTGGTTAGCGGTTAGTGATTCTTTAAATAATATAGGCATGCTAAGGCTGTTACCTATAATCTTTGAAATTATTCATACCTACTGATGATACACTGTATATCTCCTCGATAATGGGATAATTCTTTGAATATTTAAGTTATCCAGTTCAGGTTTTCTGGCCTATTACAGTGCAGTGCATACTAAATAACGATTTTACACTACTAAAAAGCGTAAAATAAAATATTTTAAAATAAAAATAAAACCGCCTTCAAAAATTCGCCCGAACTAAAAAGTGAAAAATAATTTTATTTCCTACTTCTTAGGATTTCCTACCCAAACCTTTAAACCTAGGTATCCTACAGGTATCCTACAGATTTCTTAGAAGTCGGTGCCAAGCCAAATATGTTCACTTCGCGAGTAAATGACTGTATTTGATAGATTTTTGTCTATAGTCAAGTCATAGAACTTACTGTCACACCGGTTATGCTTTCATCAAAATGACTGAGGTAGATCATTCTGTTGATAACAACATAATTGGACTGACAGTAAGTTACAAAGCTCTATCTAATACGAGTATATACCTATGAACGTATTTGGCTTGGCACCGACTTCTAAGAAATCTGTAGGATACCTGTAGGATACCTAGGTTTAAAGGTTTGGGTAGGAAATCCTAAGAAGTAGGAAATAAAATTATTTTTCACTTTTTAGTTCGGGCGAATTTTTGAAGGCGGTTTTATTTTTATTTTAAAATATTTTATTGAAAGTCACACTCGAAAAGCTAGAGATTGATTATCGATATCTTTGCGACACGTTGCACGCAGAAAGTCGATATTTACCGGTTTTTTAAATTTAATGTAATAAAGCTAAATTATGGCACACTGACGTCGGAATTTATATTCCAGCTAAAAATAGTAATCAATTATAACATATATATATATTATTTATCGGTTTTTAGTATAAAAAAACATGTACCGCTAGTGAATCGGAACGTAAATCTACGATCAATGTTATTATAATCTATGGTGCACACAAACAAACATCAACAAAGGCCCTACCGCGAACCACGAACGAAGTGTTGCGGTGGGGGAAGGCGGATGGCGGGCGGCGATGGGTGGTGGTGGGTGGCGACGAGTGGTGGTGAATGGCGACGGGTGGTGGTGGGTGGCGACGGGTTGCGGTGGGGGGAGGCTGCGGGTGCAGGCGGCGGTGGGTGGTGATGGGTGGCGACGAGTGGTGGCGGGTGGAGGCGGGTGGTGATGGGTGGCGACGAGTGGTGGTGGGTGGCGAAGGATGGTGGTGGATGGCGGCGGGCTAAGTGGGAGGGTGGCGGGTGAGGTGAGTGGCGACGGGTGGTGGCCGTGGGTGGCGGATGGAGGTGGGCGACGACGGGTGGTGGTGGGTGGTGACGGGTTGCGGTGGGGGAAGGCGGGTGCCGACCGGGGGTGGTGGCGGGTGGAGGCGTTGGGTGGCAGGTGGTGGGTGGCGACGGGTTGCGGTGGGTGGGGGGCACCCTCCATCCCCGGCCACCAACCGTCGCCACGCACCTCCCCCTGCCGCCGCGCGCCACCCTCAATCACCACCCGCCTCCCCCCACTGCAACCCGTCGCCACCCACCTCCCCCTGCCGCCGCCTACCACCATCGGCATTAGCCCACCGCCGTCCACCACCACCCTTCGCCACCCACCTCCACCCGCCACTACCCCCCGGGCACCACCCGCCTCCCCCTACAGCAACCCGTCGCCACCCACCACCGCCTGCCTCCCAATGCCTCCACCCGCCGCCACCCCCGGTCGCCACCCGCCTCCCCCCACCGCAACCCTTCGCCACCCACCGCCACCTGTGTCGCCCGCCTCCATCCACCACCCGCCGCCACCCACCGCCACACGTTGTCGCCCGCCTCGCCCCGCCACCACTCGTCACCCCCCGTCGCCACCCGCCTCCCCCGGCCTCTGCCCGTGCACGTACACGCATCTGGTGTGGTGTGACCCAGCCTTTATCCAATTTCTATTAATAGAATTGAATACGAATGGTCAACCGCAGTCGTTTTTGAACTTTCTATCACTCGAATCTCAAAAATAGCATTTCATCGTTTTTATTCATTTTCGAATGAAAGATTCGAGCGTTCGAATCTCAAAAATCGCCCCCCTGCTGCTCTTACCACCTTGCAGTCATCGACGGATATTTTTACAGGTACCTTTTTTTTTTTTTTATACCACGTCGGTGGCAAACAAGCATACGGCCCGCCTGATGGAAAGCAGTCACCGTAGCCTATGGGCGCTTGCATCCCCAGGGGTGTCACATGCGCGTTGCCGACCCAATAAGAACTTGTACACTCCTCTTTTGAAGAACCCCATACTGTAGTCCAACGGGAAAACCTCGGCAGGGAGCTCATTCCACAGACGGACCGTCCGCGGGAGGAAGTTCCTCCTGTAAAATAAGGTACAAAAGAAACCCTTAAGCTGCGATTATATATCCGTACGGCTCTCTTCCACATAATTTATAATATCTCACAAACTACTGAAGCTTTGAAATACTTAGTTCTGATTAACGAACGCTAAACCACAGAATAAGTGATATTTTACAGACAAACGGGTCTTAATCGCGTAAACTTACGTTTAATTATATCCTGACGTTTCGGGCATGACGTTACACCCGTGGTCGCAGGCAGACTCAGAGGCAGAGGATATAATTAAACGTAAGTTTACGCGATTAAGACCCGTTTGTCTGTAAAATATGAGTGATAATCGTGAAAGTTTAAATCAATATAGAATGAGTGATAGTTTAAACTCAACAAAATATACAATGTTATTTTTTTTATGTACGGTAAGTTGTGAAGAGTGAGTTCTATTCTAGCTAGCTACTAGGTCGAGTGGAATAAGAAATTGGACATTACAAAACAAATTTTCCTATTTTTCGTAGTTAGTGAAAAAAGATTATAAAGGAAATTGTTTAAAAAACAAGCGACACCTTTTTTTATTTTTCTACATTCTATTGTGCGCTACTGTCATGTGTAGATAATACTGAATAGCCAAATTAAACATCATTCTAAGTCTAATTTGGAAAAGGGCTGCATTAAGAAATTAAAAGATTAAGTTAAGTGAATTTAAATTATCTAAACCTTTCCTAATCCTGTCAGAATAAAATACATAATGTCATCATAATGTACCCAGGAAACCGCCAGAATATTATCTTGAATTAAGCGCGAAAAAGACGACATCCGGCACGCCTTAAATTATTACGTTCAGCGGTTTTGTTTTTCCTTAATAATAATAAAATATTAGCAGAATAAACAAATTATAATTTTAAATAAGTATGAGCGAAATATCTTCATTCGCAATCATAAAAAGACTTGAATTGCTTTCTTTAATGACTGCTCCACAGCGTTGATTGGATGTAGCATAGCCGCCATTTTGGAGCGTTGCTTAGCAACCAGTTGCTCAGTTGATTTGTCATATGCGGCAGCCGCAGATCGGCAACGACAAGCGAGCAGTATACTTTTGTGTTAACTTATGCTGCGCTTGTAACGCGCCCTAGCTTAGCGGCTGTGTACTAAATTTATTTAAGCGGCGCTGTCTCTCGGGTCGGGCTTGTCTTGTGATTTCAGTGCGTGAATAAATAAGTTTTTGAGAAAGACTATTAGTTATCTGTTAAAATGGCCACAGAAGTAACGAATAATGCACCAGTCATAACTGAAAAAGAGAAAGAATTGAAAGAAGATGCTGCCGTAGATAATGGTCAGACTAAAGAAGAGGCGCCGGCTGTGGCGGAGAAAGTAGAAGAAAAGGCAGAAGAGAAAAAACCTGAACCGGCACCACCTAAACCTACAGTGCATAAAGTTAATTTTGAAAAGGATATCGTTTATTTGTATCAGTTTTCGCGAACGCCGTTGTTGCCGTCGACATCACCGTATTGCTTGAAGGTAGAAACATGGCTGCGTTTGGCTGGTGTAAAGTACGAGGTAAGTGCTGAATTAAATTAAATGGCATTTTAAGTATGTTTTCATGAATACATCGCCAGTTTGGCTGGTATGTTAAGAAATTCGGAAATACTCATGTTTACCTTGTTGGGTATTTGAAATATCGTGACCGGTTTTTGAAGTTGATGCTGATATTACTGATTATCGTGAATCGGCAGCTTACTGGTACTGAGATGATACGTTTACGTTATCCAATATATAATATAATTTTTTTTATTGCAAGGCTTCACGTAATATCCACTATACCCACCGTAGAAAAATTGTTGAAACTACAGCATCTGCGAATTTGGCGTCTGCGAATGTTTTTGTATAAACGAATTCCGCGAGACCAATTATTTGTTCTGGGACTCGAAAATAATTTCAGTAAATGTATTTTACCGTACAAAAGTGGCTTACCTGTAAGGAATAATGAGTAGCTTGGAATTTAAGTTATAAATTCTCAATCATATTCCATTAGTGTCAGGGAAAAAAACTAGTTTCACAAGGTATATAATATGTTTATGGGTCAAATTAGACTAGGGTGTAATTCCATAAAAGTACCCATTTTGGTCAAATGCTTATCTATTGAGGCTTTCAGAAGGGGCACTGGATTTTTTATTTTTTTATTCTACTATATTTTTTATCATTTTAGCTTGATAAACTAGTGGTTTTTTAAATATAACTTTATCCACATGATTAATTTTGTAGTGGCTACAAGTAGGAAAATTTTAATTTGGGGGAAATTACAATATTGTAAATGTGTAAAATATAACAATAATAAACCTCAAAGCATATTAAAAATAGAATTAAATATGGTAAAGTTCATTTAACTCTGGATACCAAAAAAATTGTCTCTACCCTATTGTTTAAAAAAGATTAAATTTAAACACCATAGGTACTTTTTTGCAGTCACCATCAAAGAAGCCAAGCATCTGAGTAGGCCCCTATTGTCATGGTGGTAGAGTGCATGTTCAGATATTATTGAGAACCATGGTTGCTTTGATATCATATATGATGGTGCCTTTTTTCTACTTTCATTGTTCTTATTTATTACTTATGAACTTTATCCTATGTAATAAATAAGTACAGTGTACTCTAACATAGATTAATAATATACGTATAATATTTTAGCCTATTTAATGTCCCAGTGCTGGGCACAGGCAACCTCTCATATATGAGAGGAATTGGGCTATAGTCCCCACGCTGGCCTTAAGAGGGTTGGGAACTTCACATACATCTTTTGAATTTCTTTCATGGATGTATGCAGGTTTCCTCACAATGTTTTCCTTCACCGAAAGCTAATGGTAAATATCATCTGATATTCCGTACATAAGTTTCGGAAAACACTCATTGGTACGAGCCAGGTTTTGAACCCACATCCTCTGGATTGAAAGTCAACAACATAGATTACTATGGACAATAATTTATATATCTGTATCTAATACCTATATTAGTTTGATCTGTCTTTATGTATGTAACATCATCATCATCATCATATAAGCCAAAAGACGCCCACTGCTGAACATAGGCCTCCCCCAAATATTGCCACAATGACCGGTCCTGTGCTACCCGCGTCCAGCGAACTCCTGGAACCTTCACCTGGTCATTCTGAAATGTATGTATACATTTCACTACTTTGCATTGCTGCCCACCGGTATTAATGACAGTTTTTCACAGATATAAGTCTGGACTCTGGATTGTCAATGTCAGAAGTGATGAATTTTGGTGAAAATATTTTAAAAAAAGTATTATTTTTCTAGGACCATAACAAACATAGACATTTAAAGAATAGCAAACACAGAGCAATATAGACCCACACGGAAATGCATAAAGTTCAAATTCAGACTCTTTGAAGCCGTTTTTATATTTTTTTGAAGTTGCGTTGAAAAGGTTAAGAAAATTAGCAATATTTATACTTAAGAAGTTGCAAACTGTTTTTTGATCTTCTCTTTTTTTAAAGCATGTAAATGCTATGGAGTTTTTTTTGACACAGTATACGCCATATCTACTTTATTCGTTTTATACTATGAATGCGTCAAACCGATGGAAGGAGTACCGTGCGAAACTGTATAAGGAAAACACCAACAACTCTCTAGAAGCACCTGACCTAAACAGCACTCCAGAACATAGGTATTGCTCGTAGAAGCACCGACAACCTTGAACGTGTTACAGTAACTGCAAACGTGGAAGGGAAAAGACCTCGTGGCCGAAGCCCTATCTATACGCTGGACAGACCAGTATGCTTAGCCAAGTTGCCAATCGCTAGCGCTTAATCGTCAATCGCAGCTAACTGTCTTTGTCGCTCTAATATGAAAGAGTGACAGAGAGGGAAAACTACGATACGCTGCTAAGCGCTAGCGCTTGGCAACTTGGCTAAGCATACAGGTGGCATCAAACGTGAAGATGATGGTCAGCACGTCCCTTCACGTGGCGGATGACAGAAGCAGGTGGAGAGAATTATTTGAAAAACCGTCGAAGGAGTCACGATCCTCAGTAATGACAAAACGACAGAGGACTATGAATGTATGCATATATATACAGAATAGACGTATTTTGTCCTCCTCAGTCAATTAAAAAAAAACACCTTGCAACACTGTAAATAATTATCACTTTGAAGCTAATGCAGCTAACAGTAATTGTTAATACTTCCCTAGTAATTCATTAAACTGAATAGAAAAGTAATGGACATTTATTAAACGTGTGGGACTAATTGCAATTAGGTAGCCTTTAGTCTATTTAAATAGCACACTGACTTATTGTCCTTAATTTTTTTTACATGTGCCTACATCCACTTTAGTTTGCAGATTCTTCATAGCCCAATTCGCTAATGCTCAATATTCTTTGCTACATCAACAGTACAATTAATACAAATGATTGATCAAATGTAAGTGTTATTAAAATTGTATGTAAGTTGTTGTACATTACAATTAGGATTTATTGAAGTCCCAATGCTAGCTAGGTTGGACTAGAGATCAACCATACCTAACTTGCATTTCGTAGGAGTAGGACTTACTTACGAATATAACCCCCGTCAAGTACCTAATTCTACGACGTCTACAAGTAGGTTTAAAACTGAGCAACAATAAATATTTGTGTACTTGTACGTTTTCTCTTGGCTGATAGGCGAAACCGAAAGGGCCAGTATAATAAAATATGTACTTAAGTATGCAAATATTACCATACATAGGTTGTTGATCTTATACCTACATTACCTACCGAAAGTTTAGAAATTATTGAGTGAAAGTACAACGGTAATAAGCACGCGATTTCCCGGACGAGCACGTATTAGGCAGGTAGTGGGTAGGTGTATTAGATAGGAATGCGCGCTACGAATAATAATAACTTAGCTATAATGAGGTGTAACCTATTAGGCACCTACACCTACACCTATTGATTTCATAATGTTCATTCCAATAAGGTCATGTGCACAAAACACGCAATATTTTTGGCTACAATATATTGCCTCTTATAATTTGTCACCCTGTATTTCTTTTCTGTGGTATTTAGTAGAAAGAAAACTGCCCGTTTTGTGGTAGGAAATCTCACTTCTTGGCCAAGGCAAGACGTAAAAATTTAGAAAACCCAAAGTTGGTACTGTAGTTTCTAACAACTGCTTGAAACAACTGTCTGCTCTAATTTAAGAGGGTATAGTATTCATGTAATTACGAAAAGTATTCTATAAAGAATGGATTCGAAATTATAAATAAATAAATATCATGGGTCATGGAACAATCTTACACTAATCAACCTTAGTCCCGCCACATTAAGCTCAATGAAGGCTTATGTTGTGGGTACTAGACGACGCACAGTGTTTTATGGAAGCCAAATAAGTGACATCCTCGTTTTATTACAAATTACTGTAATTTAAACCATTATAAAAGCGAGACTAAAACTCCCGCGTGTCAGTTTTGTGTAGTTTACGAGAAATAATTTTTTGAAAATCGTGTTTCAGACACCCGGATATTACGAAAAAAAATGATACTGTGCAAATTATTAAAGAAACTGTCGTGTTGTCCTACGTGTTGCATAGAACTTTCAAAGACGTATATTTAGAGGCAATGACGGCCTCTCTAAGTACATTCGTTTCAAAGATATTAATTATTTATTGATTTTGGTTTTTATTTTTTTTTCTTCCATATTCCACCGTAGTCGCCAGAGATATTTGTATGACAGCTTCATTAGTATGTCTTCTATATACCCTATTTTTTACAAGAGATAATTCCATGGAACATTCAAGTAATCACTTAAACACTTTATATCCGGGTTATCCGGCTTCTAGGGTTGACACTTCGGTATTTTTTATTTTAGACATAATTTTCTCAGGGATATCTATTATTCTTGGTTTTGATGAGTTCATTTAAAAACAATGTGGTGCCACTGCTTCGAGGACCGATTTATTGGTAAGTATCTTGCGAGTCGTGTTTGTATATGAAGGGTAAAAAACCGTGTCATACATTGGATTGGTTTTTATTGTCCATTGTTCCAGTTGGAATGCTCTCCGAGCAAGCAGCAGAATCGAGAAATAAATATTGGCGTCGATCAAGAGCACCATACTCGCAAATCAGACCGAATAAAAACAATGTTTGATTTGTTACATAGAGCGTTAGTCTCATCAGACCCAATAATATCGAAACAACGGATGTCCCAAAGACTAAAAAATATTAAAAAACGACACCTACCACCTGCCGCATTAGAACTATTAAAAGCACCACAAAATCCATCTATACTACCATCTGATGAAGACACAATGCGACAGCTTTTATGAGCTTCAAATTGGGGCAGAGATCCTGCAAGTAGAAGAAGACAAACAATGACTTGTCATTGAATGTCATACTAAATGATAATTTAGCATGGCACACATTCGGCTGACACCTCGTGTCATAGACCTATACTCGAGTTTTAATGCCTGCCTTTATGTACAATCGCATAAACTGCTATTTTTGATATGATTCTGATTTTACTTTTTGCTACCTACTTTAAATTTAATGATACTGTTTACAAATAAATATGTTTTAAATATTTTTGGTCGTTACTTATTTTATTCGTGTTTTAGAACAAATATTTGCAAAAGTTTCTTATATAATAAACAGTATCAAACAGCATTTTGGTGTATTGTGCCGCTTGATAGACAGATACTATTAGCGGAGCATAGTAAACAAATAGTTGTATTACCAGTTTAACCAATTGAATTCCCATGTTAGAAACATTACGTCATTGCATTTGTAAATAGGTACTGTGTTAATTTTATATCCGAAGAAATCCGGATATTGGTAGTGGCAGCCCTGAACCAAAATTTCAATTGACTATAGATTGAATGTTCCGTGGAATTATCTCTTGTAAAAAATAGGGTATATAGAAGACATACTAATGAAGCTGTCATACAAATATCTCTGGCGACTACGGCGGAATATGGAAGAAAAAAAATAAAAACCAAAATCAATAAATAAATAATATCTTTGAAACGAATGTACTTAGAGAGGCCGTCATTGCCTCTAAATATACGTCTTTGAAAGTTCTATGCAACACGTAGGACAACACGACAGTTTCTTTAGTACTTTGCACAACATAATTTTTTTTCGTAATATCCGGGTATCTGAAACACGATTTTCAAAAAAATATTTCTCGTAAACTACACAAAACTGACACGCGGGAGTTTTAGTCTCGCTTTTATAATGGTTTAAAGTACAGTAATTTGTAATAAAACGAGGATGTCACCTTTTTGGCTTCCATAAAACACTGTGCGACGATATATGATATGACGATAATGATCAATAAATTAGATACACACAAATCCATGGCCTTCCTCGGGACTTGAACCGGGAACCTCCAGCTTCGTAGGCAGGGTCACTACCGACCTACTGAACTATGGAGGCCGCTAAGAAACAAAAATGCATAAAATTCGATACCGAATGGCCATTTACATAGGTTAGAGAGGCATGTTGAGCCATCTTATAAGTTGAGCGACTTGATATCTTGGATATCTTGGAAACTTCACGTTAGGCTATAACAATAGTTAGGCTTTGATTATACATTAAATTGCACAATGACGTCTAGTGAAAATAAACACGTAAGTAACTATACCAAATAACTATTATGATCTAAGACACGAATTATCGTCAGTATTATTATTATTACTTGTATGCGTCAGTAAACACTACCTCGGACCTCGTATGTAGAAATTCCTATCATGTTTGTTCTCAAGTTTGTCGTGGCTACTAGAAGGACTAATGATTGCGTGCATGCATTGATAATGCGTCTGCCTGCGCCGGTACGTGAACATATTGTTCAAACACGATTTAATAGCATTTATGCTTATTTTATTCTGATTGAGTTTGCAGGAACAACGCATTTCATACTCAACGCCGATACCTATAGACAAGACATGATTTAAATAGCTCAAAGGTACTCGACTAAAATTATACAGAAATATAACATTATGTTACTTGGTTTATTTCCAAGAATACATTCCTTACCTTATAATAGTGAGAAACTCTTGTATTTCTAAAACACAAGACCATTGTCATCGGGGCGTCTATAAATTCCTTACACCTAAGTTATCAGAATGAAAGAAGATCGCTTTATTAGCAGGTATTATTACCTGCTGTAGATGTTCACAGGGCAGGGATGTCAGTGGAGCGGCCACGCAAAAATATCTGAACATGCACGCTAACGCCATGACAATAGAGACCTGCTCAGATATACAGGGTGGTTTCGATTTGCGTTAAATTAGACTGGTTTCTTGGGACATTAATAGAAGTTGTATGGTATATCGGCTTTTGGAAAATTCGATAACTAAGATTTTTTTTTGTTTTCATACATAATAAATGAAATGGTAAGTATGAGAGAACCTTAAGAATAAAATAAAAGTTAATCTCAGGTGACTGACGGCACATGTCAAAATAAGTAACATTAGAATGTAATAAAGGTTTCACATATTCTGTGATTGATGTAAATGTAATAAAGGTTTCACATATTCTGTGATTGTACACATGTTCTGTGATTAATCTTATTTTTTGAATTACTCAATAGCAGTAAGAGTTAAAACACTAGTTTCTTAGAGAATTTAATTATACTTGATCTAAATAAGCTTCCCTTAAATTTATAGCATTTGAAGAAAAACACCCTGTATGTGAGCACCCTGGCCGCTCCATTATATTTGATGACAACTCTGCGCATGTACTTAAATATGTTTATTTAGCTCGCTCTACAGGGAGGGTGTAGGACGAACGGTATCCGGGCCGTTGCCCTTTTGCATTAACCTTGTTCGCCATCAACGTGGCTACAATAAAACTAATGACACGAATGCGGTACCCCTATCAGACTGACGCTCTCTCAATCCGTGCCTCACTCCGTGTATAATTAATGTCGTAGATGTTTTTGAAACTGTCTTTGATCAGTTTTAAAATAAAATACGGTCATGTACAATGTAATATCTAACTTGATTGTTTTAAGGCTTCGGTAACATGCTATAGTTTGTTCAATATAACCACGGCATAATTCATTCCAAATAGACAAAATTCCAATTGAATATAAGTAAAATAACTATTTTGCTGAATTCCGCCACATCTAATATTGTCACTATCTTAAACTCAAAAATAGTATAACGGTTTAATCAGTTATGGCCTATAAAGGGGTTTAGGTGTTTAAATCATAGTTTCAAATATTGTTTTCAGGGAATGTGCGGACGTTTGCTCTATATTACATTTTCTTATGGTGAAACTCCATTAACAGAAATTACGTTAGGTAGATCATAAGTATCATAACAAATTAATAGGTATATAGGCTGAAACATGTAATGACGTTAATAAATTGAAATATAGGTTGTAGTCGAGGCATACTGCTTTAAGTACATAATAGAAACGTTGTAAAGGGTGCTACAAACTAGAACGGGCTGAGTCCAATGTTACATGCTCTCATAGTTCCGTCGTCGAGTAAAGGTGCGACCAGACCGCAGCTTAAAATACGCTGACGCTGTGACGCGTCGTATGCGTACCGTTTTTGACGCAATGACATTCTTAACCCGGCACCACACGGCAATTTTTTTTTAAATACAATCCTTTGAATATGTTTTGGTATTAATAATAATTTTAATATTATACATCTTCGATTTCATATAATTCGCTAATTATGTTCCACTACTGTGTTATTATTGATACAATGATGATAAACAAATAAGTCGATTCTACTTACGAAACTTCTTAGGTCTACTATTAACTAATGTCTTCGTGGCGAATGATTGACATTTTTATTTTTTCCCTATAACTGTTAGGTGAACAAAAAAGTATAAATGGACAGTAAGCTTACTTTAGAAAACTGACACCAAAAAGTCGGGTCAAGTCGAAAGTCGAAAGGATTGTACTTAAGGATGTTGTATATGTACTAGGGCTCTCGGTCGTGTCCGGGTTTCGTGTACCCGTTTCCGTGTACCCGTTTCCGTGTACCCGTTTCTTTGCTACCGGGAAACGGGTATCTTACCCGTTGGAAACGTTTAATTAGGAACCGTGTAATTAAGACACGGATACCCGAGTACCTGTGTCTGATCCGCCCTCAATGTGTAGTGGCAGTGGCAATCTAAAATATAGGTACGATTTTATATTTGAACAAAGTATTGAACCGCATTTAACCTGCAACAAAGAAAATTTCTAGCTGCGTAATTCGTAAAAAACTGCGAATTTTTCGGTAGGTATTTTTTTGTTTCAGACTTTTTACTAATAAAAACATAGGTTTTTCGAATATTCAATTGTAATGGATCCGCAAGACTCAAGCTTGGAAAAGTTTCTAAGTAGATCCGCGGACCCGCGCTTGGAAACGTTTCTAAGTTGGAAACGTTTCTTGGCGTTTCGTGTCGTTCGGGTTCTTAGTACCGCCGGTGCTAAGGATTCGTGTACACTTGTCTGCGGGTAACACGGATACCGGGAGCCCTAATATGTACGAAACATTTTTTAAGCTCAATTTTTTTCTACAACCTCAAGGAAAATACGCTATTCAATAGACCGACGGAACCTTAAAACATAAATATACATAATGGAAAATTATTAATATTACCGAGGTATTATTAGCTAACATTTATTTCTCATACCTTACAAATAATGTACTTCATATTTGAAAATAAATCATCAAACTAAAGGAAAATTCACTAGCAGTATCTGTCATGCTTTTGAAAAAGAATCCGCTTCGGAGTATGAAAATTTTAAAATGAAAAAATGTTACTTATTACACTTTTACGAATACTTAGAAAAGTTAAATAATTTAAAAATAACCAACCTGTTATTCTCATCAGCTTCTAATGCTAATAGAAGAGCTTCTTCCTCATAGATATATGAAAGAGAGAGATTTGTAACGAAGCGAAATTGTAATGAGTCTCGGTGTCTCCGAGGTCGGGCCTTTGCCACGCTGTGATTGGCTAAAGCGCTACCATATGATGCGGCACTAGAGAGGAGGCTACGTCGATAAATTATTATC